>JAQFZY010000149.1:0-45852 GCA_034696285.1 Hypogastrura burkilli | reverse complement strand
GAAAAAGTGCAAGCTCACCCTGCGCGGATGTGCCCGACAAAGGAGGAAACAAGATTTATCCAGAGTTCAATACTTAACTTTAATTATCACCAATTGATTCCTTTAAATATGTTTAAATTAGTTTTATAATAAGAGTATTCTCCAAAATGTTTGAAGTATCTCCACAATTATGAGTAACATTCAGACAAAGAAGCGCAACATTCTCCATGTGTAATAATTAATAATACTAAGATGTCATTAATTCGAATTTGATGCTCAACGCTTCATTAGACTTATCTTTATAGCTGATGATTCGGGTAAGAATTACTGCTCATCTTAAATACTACGCTATTTCTCTAGGGTTTGAAATTTGAAATCATAACCGAGTCAATTAAATCAATATGTATACAAGTATCTAATGGTAATGGTATTTTTATGGTTGAATGACAATATCAATAGTTGCAAAAAATTTCGGCCAACTTGCATTAAATAAATAATGGAAAATCAACGCGGTAAATCATTATGATTGTCAACTACCTACTTCACGTGTCAATTTGTAAAAGTAGCATTATTGTGGGATGAGGATACTAGTTTAGTGGCTTGTCAACATGGCATTGCATGTTATTACGTTTGAATTATAAAGTGTATTTCTATTACAAAATCAATTGTATAGGTACCTTTGTAAATCAAAGTCTAAGGATCAAAGTCCCTACTATAATCCTCAAAAGTGACATCCGATGGGATCGCCAACTCCTGGAGTGCTCGATGTATCAAGAATGATTGTACCTAAGTATTGTTTTGTAATTATTAAACATATGCATGCTTAACCATCAATTTAAGAATGATACAAGATATTGTTTGTGACTGAACTTGATGTAATACTAGCTATTTGAATTCCCGGAACTGAGACATTAAAGCAATAATGTCTGTCTATTTCTCCTGGTGCATATAAAATATCAGTTAGGTGATACAATATAGCACTTATCGTAAATCGTAATGTAGATGTTGGCAGACAAAATACTCGATATAATATAATTCGGGACCGAACAACATTATAAATCAGTGGAATTGGTACCACTCTGTCACTACTGCTATATTTCATGGGAAATTTTTTCTTACTGTAGGTACCTACTACAAATAGGAATTCATATTCTGTGTACTTAACAAGGTGTATTTAATTTACTCGAATAAATATTCAGACAAAATAAGTCGCAAACAAAAGGCGCTATCTGTTCATTTAAACTGGTAAATATTTTGACCCGACATTGTTAGATATGAAACTTTCAGAATGCCAAATTATATCCATTTTAGTCGTACCTAATTATGAATTTAGCATAATAATGGTCCTTATCCGGTGTCAACGTAAAATATATTATTCGGTTTAATATTACATCTTCTATGCTGAATGCCTAATCTGCTATTAAAATATTACTACATATAACAATACACCACGCAACCAAGTACACGACGCGACTATTGGTTCGGAAAAGCCTACGGAATTGACATTGACAATGGGATTCCAAATCCCTGCTATCTTATTGAAATTACGTTTCAATTACTCCGCATTTACCCATTTGCGGTACGCATGACACACCCACTCAAATTCATCTTATCCTTATCGATTGTTGAAGTGGTTTATTTCCCAATTAATACATTGAAACACAATTAAGGCGTGCTTTCCCTACGATAAGTGCACTATCCAAAGGTTGAATCATATCCGTACGATTACTATAAATACCCAAACATAATTTGCCAATATTAACTGTTAGAATAAATTGGCTTTGGGATTTTTGTTATACAGAAATTCTAGTGCAAATCAAAATGAATTCAGCTTTGTTAGTATTATTCATCCTTACTGTTTCTGCAGGCCTGAAGGAGATCCGTGCATCTCCCTTGGATTTGCAGGCAGTATTGGATGAGCATTCCAAAAATGAGCTATTAGGGCAGCTCAAGGCTATTCATCCCAATCTAGACGATGAGGATGCCAGATTAAATGTGGTAAGTATACTTGAAACAAACTCGAACAAATTTAAAAAAAAACATATCTATGCATAGTTGCAGGTGTGATTTTAATAAAAGGTTTGAATAACTTTTTAACCTCAAAAAAAAAAAAACTTTCATACTTCGTAATGTTGTTTAAATGGTTTTGTATCTTGATTTAATTTCTAGCCCGAAATCGTCGCGAAATACGGATATCCCATTGAAGTTCACTCCGTAACAACCGAAGATGGCTACATCCTCGAAGCTCATCGAATTCCTTATGGAAAGAACTCGGGTCCAGCTGACAACAAGCCGGTTGTTTGGTTGCAGCACGGACTCTTGGGTGATTCGTCCAATTGGATCATGAATGGCGAAGAGAAGGCCTTGGGTAAGAAACTCACAATCTAAAAATTTACACTACACATAATAGATAATACATACAAATGTAACGGGATTTGATACGGTAGAAGAAGCAGACGTTTAGGGCTGGTTCTTAACGGTGCGGTTACAAAAAATAAACATATTCAGCCGCCTAAACTAACCTGATATCAGAATTTTGACCAGCTAAAATTATTTCCGTTTTGACAATGGCTATTCTGATATACCAAGGAATCAGCATTTCTAAGTCACCGTAATAATACTTAAATAGATGGAAGCCTAAGCCATAGAGCTAAAAATTAATATAGTTCCATGACTTTGGTACAGCCTACATGCTAGCCAATGCAGGCTACGATGTGTGGATGGGAAATGCTCGCGGAAACAGTTACTCCAAGAACCACGTTGATTGGAGCACATGGAACCCTAAATTCTGGGACTTCAGGTATGAGTCCCTTAACTAATTCCGAGCGTCAATTTCCAAAGTTCACATCTATTAATGTGCTTGTCGTTTCTGGTCCAGCTGGCACCAAATGGGAGTCTACGACGTGCCGGCCGTGATCGACTACGCCCTCAGCGTCAGCGGTCAGAGCCAGCTCCAATGGGTTGGGCACTCAATGGGAACGACCATGTTCTGGATTGCCATGGCCGAGAGGCCAGAGTACAATGCTAAGATCAAGCTCATGTCAGCCCTCGCCCCGGTCGCCTACATGGAACACATGAAGAGCCCAATGAGGATCCTGGCTCCCATTGCTAACCAACTGGAGGTAACAGTTGGGAACTTCCTGAAGCCATAATTCCTGTCTTACGCCCGAATCAATTAATTATTGGAATTGAACCTTATTCACTAGGACATCCTCCAACTTCTCGGTGGCTATCAGTTTCTTCCAAGCAATTTCCTGATGGACCTTCTAGGAGCAACCGTTTGCAGGGACGAGAGCATGTTTCAAGGACTTTGCTCCAACGTTCTGTTCCTTTTGGGCGGATACAACACGGAGCAACTCAACACGGTAAGCTTCGCGTTGATACCTTACCTTCTCCTTGTAAATGGTATGGAAGATGTGTGACTTATTTTGATGAACCTGCTTCAAACATTCAGACAATGCTGCCAATCATCTTAGGACACATGCCGGCCGGAGCCTCGACCCGCTCCATCATTCACTACGCTCAGGGCTACAACACCGGGAAATTCCGCCAGTTTAACTACGGCCTAATTAAGAACTTGATTGTTTACGGACAGTCCAGTCCACCCGCCTACGATATTCAGAAAATCACTTGTCCCGTCGCCATGTTCTATGGGGATAACGACTGGCTGGCCGATACTGCTGTAAGTTGACTGTAGTTAGAATATGTACTGTTTGGCAATGTAAGGAACACATAAATTTTGAGACCTTCTTCCATCTATTTCCATTGTAGGACGTGTACAGGCTCGCCGGTGAGCTTCCCAACGTGGTCCACAAGTACAGGATTGATCATCCCAAGTACACCCATCTTGATTTCCTCTGGGCCATCGATAATGGCATCCTTCTCAACAACCACCTCGTGGAAGTGATTAACAGTCACAATAACTAAGATTGTGCCCACTCTACCTATCAGGGACTCTAGAAATAAAAATCGAACATATTTAAAAATGCAACAATGTTTTAATCAAAGTGAAATTTTAATCCAGCTATATCGGCATTTGTCTGAATTATCGATCAGTCATTTTGCTAGCTCTGGCCGTTATGTTTTTTTTGACGATGTAGATTCGGATCATTCAGAATAATATAAGTATATACAAGAAGCATATTTAATGGGCATTTATTGCTTACAATTTATTGCTAAAATACATTCCATCGTGTGATAGTCATAACTCTTCCCGCATTCATCCTATATATGCGCTTAATAATTTTGCGCCAAATAAATATTTCCTTGAAAATGCGGAAGCCCAAGTGGTCTGTGGTCATGGTCACATTCAGTTCAACTATGATTAGGCTTGGCCATCCTAAGCCTTGTTACTTTATTACAGATACCTCCAGCTTCAGATATTTTCATTATATTGACTACTACATACTACTCCAGCTTCAGATATTTTCATTATATATTGACTACTACATACTACATAGGTTAACTTATCTCTGTACCTGTACCTGGAATACAGTGAACTAATCCGCTGAATAATATAGTTTTCCCACCATTATACTATTTTTTCACATAACAATTTTGAACATTTTATTTCTGTAGGCAGAGTACGTAGTTAATTGCTCATAATAAATAGGCTATAGCACGAACAACATGCCACTTTTATAAATTAAAAAAATAGTTTATTTTGAGAGTATACAAAGTATCCAAAATATTGTGACATTCCAAGAGGGCATCAGATTGAGATGAATTTGTTTTAAGATCCTCTACTGGACGGTGATGTTAAGAGAAGGGACGCCGACCCAATATACTTTCCCGCTATGCACAACAGTTGTGCTGTGAAAAGAGGATATGTTTAATTAATTATTAATAACTGTAATAATTATAATTAATTTCATTATTTTAGTTAATTTAAGCACTAATTTAGTGCTTTATATGACATAACTGAAACAATAAAATTAATACGTCATTATTTGAGCCACTCACATGAGCTCGTAGACGCCAGGCTTGGCCGGGGCCTTCCATTTCAAGTTGACTCGGCTCTTTTCGTCTCCCGCCTTGTGCGTGACTGCGGAGTTGTCAAGGTCCCCACAGTTAATAGCCTGCTGCGTCTTGTCAGCCTCGTCCACAACAAAGGAGCCAACGGGCTCATCAGTCCCACCCACCCTTCGTCCCTGGACCAGGAAGCCCTTGAACTTCTGATTGGCCCCGGCCCGGATAGAGAAGGTCAGCGTGTTGCCGGGGCTGATGGCCCGCTTGCCCAGCTGGAGCCGATAGGGGAACTTTTCCGTCTGGGGGTCACCCGGGTGATTGGGCCGGAGAGAGGAGCAGATTTCGGGGGCAGGCGGGGCCCCGGAACTGTAGGCCGTGATTAGCGGGAAAATTAGGCATAGGAGGAGTGCGGGGAGCATTTTGATTGGCTACTAAATAGTTTAACTACGATTTTGGATAAGATTGGAAAACGAAGCTCAACTGCAGAGGAAGAGCTACTGGAAGCTACACTCGGACTTTTGCCTCCTTCCCCTTTAAAGGCAAGTCTGGGACTGAGCAGTCCTAGGCTGTCAATCCTTTGGGCCTAAGAACTAATTCCACACGTTCATTTATTTTTATGCATAATTCATTCAACTTTTACCTTTGATTTACACAGAAAGGGGGAATTCGGCCTTCTACCTGACATATAGTTATAGTAGTTAGCACATTTTGACAAATTGTACTTGTACTTACAGCCTAGTTTCGTTGGAACGAAAAGTGGCTGAACGGGTTAATGTTTATACTAATCCGCTTAATTAGGCTCTTTGTGGAAGTAAAAGTGACACCAATTATCATAAGGGATTACGTAATAATACATCAAAGGAGAATACTGCCCCAAGTTATATCTACATACGTAAGCATGTGAATAGTACGGCCCTAACAGCTCGAGTAAACAATGAAAAATGGAACATGGATTAAAGTTGAATTAGGTACAAGAATAGTTGCTTGTAATTTTTCATGTCGTCTGATCCTAATTTGTAATTGAAATGAGTAAAACTAGTCGAATTCAAATAGCACAGCGTTTGCATTACTTTGATCTGCATACATAAGTAGCTATGTTTTTCTTAATATTCCTCACTTTTACAGAAAAAACTAACTCAACAAAGCAGTAATGTTTAAATTTTCGTTTTAGGGCCTGCAATGCTACAAATTGTAATTTGTACCATTTTAAATCCATACATTGTGAATATATATTACTCCTAGTCATAGGCGCAATACTAATAATATTTTGGCGTTCTTAGTCCGAAATCCGTAATGCACAATCTAATACATATATGCATAATCTATGTACATGCACCGTTCAATGTAACAATTGCTTGAATTTTCAGCTCAAAAGAAAGTCAAACAAACGCTGAAAATGTAGTACCCGTAACCGTATTAGCCCATGCATGAACTATGTCTTGAACCGCCATTAAAATATTTCATAAACGTTATGTAAATAACTCGGTCTTCGACCTGTTGACTCATTTCAGCTCTCCGAATTCTGAATACCGATTTGATAACTGATAAGATAACCCATTACAGGTAAGCAAATAAATGCTCAGTCCACCAATCAAGTTATTTAACCTGCTCTTTAACTGATACATACGTAAATCCGAATCAACATGTTTCGTAAGAAACTTGCTCCAATTTCCTGCTACACGGTTATGGACTGTTAGGACGGTACTACATAATACAAATTTACTGCAGTAAGACTACGCAGTGACGATATGATATGCTCATGTTGCCTAAGTTTTCAGTGTATTATGATAGAACCAATGTGGGTTTGAGTTTCAAGCAGAAGGACAAATTGACCATAATTTTTCAATATTAATAGTGTCAACTTTTCATTAAACAACGAGCATTGTAATCATTTTACACAACATGTAACACTATTTAAAGCTTGAATATTTCGTGTATGTCGGCAGAGGCAGGGATAGTGGCGGTGATACTGGCTGCGTTCCCACGTTGAATAGCGACACTAACACGTTGCATTAAGAAAGCCAAAGATCTGCTCTCGCCAGTGATTTCATGTAGTCTGTGACCGAGCTCTCTTAGTAGACGATGGGCGTCCTCCCCGAGAGGACCAAGGGTCTCAACTGCCACCGGACAGAACGCTTCTTCGTCTCCGGCTGCCCGAGATGTAAACGGTAGATGGGACTTAGCGAGCGTATCCACTAACGTTGAATCCCATAAGAGACATTTTCCTTTCGACCACGGAATCAATGTTAACCCATCAGGTCTCCTGCCGTCTTCGCGAATAGACCAGTAGGCTCGAAGGTGGCAGGCACGTGGGCTGATACACAGGCTCGTTTAATTATGTCGCTGAGGACGGCGTGACGAGGGATCCTCCCTCCTTATGGAAACTTAGACCGTGAGTGCCCTTCTCATCTACCTGACTCCCACACCTGCATGTGTGAGGATGGCACAACTGAGAGCCGAAACGTAGACCCACGGCTATACGGACAGATTTGTTGTCGAGAAACGTCCCAAGATTTGGGCTTGGAAGGGCGTTAAGCCAGGCTCCTGACTCCTTTTGCATTACAGCACGGGTTCGGGCTTGATCCTCCAATGTCTGCGCAATTTCGAGAAGGGATACGCAATGACGATCGAGCATCGGGAGTTCCCAAAAGCGTTGGGTGTTGAAATGTGGTAGTGGTGCGTTATTTGTAAGAGTGGACCAGCAACCAAGGGCTTCAGTCCAGGCTGGGTTAGACGTCGTCAGGTAGGGTACGAGAGCAGAGATCAGCTCCGTAGTGCTCGCCATCGAAGACAGGAAGGCTAGTAAGGAGAAATTTTGAGCACTTCGAATTCCGATCCCACCTCGGGCAACTGGCAGGGATGCTTGGGACCAAGCCGCGTCATCTATAGAGATATTTAGTATTGACATTAGCCCACTCCTTATCACTCGGTCGAATTCCGCCAGTAGGTTTGGAGTTCTCTAAACTGGTGCACAGCGGAAAAGGTAGAGAAGCTTCGGAATTTCTAGGGAATTCCTTAGTAGGAAGAGGGCGGTATGTGCTTGAAGACATGGTAGACGGTCCACAAGGGTTAAGAGGCCCTGGAGTTTCGCTTCCAAGGTCAAGCGAATGGAGGAATCGTTCAATGGAGCTCCGAGGATTTGGCAGCTGCTTCGGTCAAGAATTTTGATGCCTGGGAGAATGTTAGTAATGGCAGCATCAGAGCCCTCCTCTTCATCTCCATCTCCAAGAACTAACAATTCGCATTTTGACGGGTTAAGTGTAAGACCTGTCTCAGCTGATGTAGATATCACTTTCTCAAGGTCACTGAGAATGACGGTGCCAGAACCACCCTGAGTCCCGTCATCGAAATACCAGCCGTTAAGAGTGGATTGTAGCTTCGAAATTAGCGGCTGGACTGTTAGGCAGAAGAGCGCAGGTGCCAAAGGATCTCCTTGTTGGAGCCCTTCTTCAGAACTCAACACAAAGTCCCAAAATAGTAGGTGTGATGGTGCGCCATACGCCTGTAGGACTAACGGGTATAATTCAGGACACAGCTCCTTGACTGTTTCCAGAATTAGGGATCTCCGCACAGTTTTGAACGAATTTGAAAAGTCGAGTTTCAATAATAACCCAGACTTACTTTCCATGATGAAATGACGGGTCCGTGTACAATACCTTCACATTCACCAGGTGTTGCGAAGCCTAGCTGACATGGGCGGAGCATTGGACCGATCGAACTTTGGACCAGGGAGCAAGTTGCCTTCGCTGCCATTCGGCGTAAAGTTGAGCCCACAGCTATAGGGCGGATTCCACCAGAAGGTTTCACTAGTGCAATTAGAGAAGCTCCATATAGAATAGGACACGCATCTGTTGGAACTTTTCCTGATAGGATAATACTGGCAGCTCTAGTTAATGCAGCAAAAAGTTGGGTCCCCGCCTCTCCAGTCAACTTGATTGTGAGATCTTTGAGATGTTGAGGTCTCAGACCATCTATTACAGCTCCAGAACCCGCCGGGAAACTTTGCGATTGCCTGTTTTGTCATTTTTGAGTCTAAGAAGAGAGACGGCACGGACTGGGCCATAGGCGGACTTAGTAAGGTTGCGTGTGGATGTTTGGCTGCCAGTGCGTCTCTCGTTTTTTTTGAGAACTCTGCCAATGTATCCGCTGATAAATGATAGATAAGAGACGAACCGCTCACCTTATGTCCGCATCAGCAACTTTGGCCTCTACCTGCCGGGCGAGTTTGGTCCTGGCGTCTACTTGTTTTGAAGACCGAACGGATTGAAAATTTCTGACTTCAGGCACACTACTCCTCTCCTAGTTAGTCCAATAATTAGACCTAGACCTAGACTAGACCGGTCAAGACCGTGCTAGTGTTATAGAGTTCATTCACCCTGATTTATTGGACCGAAAATTGACAAGAACACATATAGGTTCACAGTACCATTCACAAAGACACCCCATATTGGGAATTACGTCCTCACGCTTACTAAGTTAGTCGCAAATTGTTTAATTATACGTAAATTAGTCGTAAATTATACGCTTTATACAGCGTTTCGTTACCATGACCGTGCCGACGTGTGTCTGTCGTTGTTTGTTTACGGGAGCATAATTCACTCTTGTGTGACTCAGTGGAGAATTTTCAAAATATTTTCGAAATTTTGATGATTTGGCACAAACGGAGAGATGTAGCCGCCAAAATGAACTCAATTTCGGATTCCTTGTGTCAAACTTAGTGGAACTGAATGAATTTCCGGCGTCTGGGTACGAACTCTCACCAGCGAAAAAGTATATCCGGAGGAGCGATCAGGAGAACTTTTCATATACATATTTATTTGAGAACAATGATTTAGAGACACGTACTGGCATGTGAATCAAATCGAATTTTACTGGTTCTCAATAACAATTAGCGTAGGTACTAAATAATTTTTAGACCACGGGCGCTTGTCTTTAGAATCCAAAGAACCGAGCACCCAATGTATATGGTTATTCGGTAATTATATGGGTTTAGTTGAAATTGGCACACTCGTATATCTTGGCCACCTGGCTAATGTTTAAATGACCGTCGAAAGTCGTACTACGCTTCCTTGACCCTCTACGGTTCACTCAAATGTGACATGGGAAAAAAATGGTAACGGGATGTAATCGGCTGAAACTTGGATACTTACAGGTTTTGAACAATTTATGGACCAAAAATATTTAGGACGTCTCCTTGATCCTCTACCGATCTTATATTCGATTTTGTGGTCGTTTAATAACCTGTAGAGGGTCAAGGAGACGTCCTGCTGCTTTTAAGTTCATTCAAACGTTGTCAGCATATCAGGATCTACAAGTGTGCCAACTTAGCGAAATCCAAACCTGATAACCAAAACCTCGTACATTGGATGTGATCTTCTTTTCCCACGCTCTTTCAGCGCATAAAAGTGTTCGTTTTCGATCCTGACATATTTTCGGCATCATATAGCATATGCCGGGATCATGTTATACAAATGGTAATGGTTATGTTTTTGGCAGTGACATTTTTTTTAAATTAATTTTTGTATACCTAGTATTTGTGATTTTGAGTTTGTTTTAAAAATGCATTTTGTTTACACTAATGTTGGTTGAAAAAGTCGGAAACATTCTATTCCCACTTTTTTAGTCTTAGAAATGTACTTAAAGCTAGCTTATTTACGAATATTTAGGTATATTAGTATTTTCATATATGTACATGGACAATCCAGCTCAATTATCCGGAAAAGGATTTTAATTCGAGAAAATTCGTCTGTAAACCTTGAATTCCTATTTAGAATAGAATCGACCCTGAAACTGGTGACTAAGGGGATTTAAGAAGTGGCGGACGACAGGGTCCGAGAGAGGTCAAGGCTCTCATAAAGCTCAACGTGTTCAAGTTCGGAGTCTCCTTTCTTATCTCAACGGATCTTCCGGAACATTCATTATGCTCATAGATGAGGATGCAGGAGTCAGGCGTGAGTTGAATGGAAGCGGCCTTGTCGTTCCAGTCCCCAAGCACACTTGTGCACTTAAGGACGTCCAGGTCCAGCCATCTCCCTGTTAATGTCAATCTCAAAGTGAATCCGCATCTGCTTTATTTTGTTACTACGACACTATTTTCCTTGTAATTGTAACCTACCGCCATAATTTGCAGCCTCATACAGGAGAACCTTGATACCCTTGTAAGCGTCCTTCTGGAGCTTGCTGATTTGTACCTTTTGGGCTTCAAACTCACTCGTCAATTGTTTGATCGACCCTTCCATCGTTTGAGCCTTCTCACTACAGGTCTTATAGGAGCTTTCTAAAATTGAAACTCTATTTGCCGTTTCATTGGCTGACATTGCAGTAAGGCGAGCGGAATCCTGTAACAGTGATAGCTCACTCTTTGCTGAAATAAGGGACTCAACTGTTTCTGCAATCTGTAGCCAGGGATTTGAAGCTTCGCTCTGATTGGCATCTAGGAGGTTCTGTTTCTGAATTCGGTGGAATAACCACAACTCATTATAGGACGTTTCTAACACGGAGACTCTATTTCTTGTTTCCTCAGTAGATTCTCTAATAAGTCCAATGGAATCCTCTACGCGTGATAATTTATTTTCTGCTAGAGTTAGAGAGTGATTTGTGTTGATAAATTGCATCCAGGGGTTTGAATTCACGCTTTGGTTGGCATTTAATAAATTTTGTTTCTGAATATTCTGGAATGATATTAACCCACGAACTTGCTCCGATAACTTTTCGAAGCTTTCAGACTTTTCCTCCACTTTTTGGTCTAAATGTGGCAAACTATTTGAAGGCCCGTCCACCTGCAAATAAACTTTTTTTTACTGCTGGGTAATTACTAATTATAACTAAATCAAAGAGCTTTAGTAAACAAATATGAACCTTTGGAACCTCTGCCTTTGAACTTGAGGCCACACTCGTTTGCCCCCGAACGGTAGCAGTTATCGTGGAACATACTATAAGTACTACAAGTAGTACTAGGACGACTATTAATCTTTTATCCATTCTGGCTGGAAGCTTTACCGGGAAGAAGCGTTTCTGATCGGACATAAATGAGTGCTAAAATTAACTGTTAAACGTATTTTGACAATAGTTGAAGATCTAGACTGGATTGTTTCAAAGCGTAAACCGAACCTTTTATTTTCGTTATTTAGTTGTGTACTGTGTTCGTAATAAGTCCTTAATGACGGTTATGTGTCCGCTACTTGGAATAATAACTGGAAACCGCTCCTAAAGACATTTCCTATGGGGTAAAGCATATGCTAAAGTTCAAAAAGTTCTTGCAGGATTTTCCTTAATCACATTCTTAGAAACGTGTAAATTATGTTTTTGAGGTCTGGCGTCTGCCTGTGTTCGTAGCAGCTCAAGGTTAAGTACAGTATTTATTCCGATTCTTCCCCATCGCGACTCCTCAATTCGCTTAAATAATTAGGTAAAACGCAGAAAAAGGCTTGATCCTGGTGATCAATTTTAGACCAAAAGGTCTTATGGGATAGTATTGGTGTCTGTCTGTCTGTCTGACTGTTACACCCCAAACTGCTCCATAGAGTTCATATGTAAATGAGTATAATAAGACAATTTCTGCTTCGCTTCGACGCGATCGTTCCTCCCGCTCGCGCTCCTACTAATGCCGGTTATCATACAACGAAATTTTAACAACGCTTAACAATATCCAATTTATCGCTTACTCCAGGCTGTATTTCCTCTTATTTGCTGCCAAGTCCTGAGA
This sequence comes from Hypogastrura burkilli, assembly GCA_034696285.1. Lineage (NCBI taxonomy): Eukaryota > Metazoa > Arthropoda > Collembola > Poduromorpha > Hypogastruridae > Hypogastrura > Hypogastrura burkilli. The sequence goes on along the minus strand of JAQFZY010000149.1, from coordinate 33,200 downwards.
AGCAAAATATTTGACATAGCTCTTTTGACGGGTCGCGCGGCTAAGCGTTTAACCATTTTCCAATCGAAGGTCTTATATGCCATTAAAGCATGTATCTATCGAATCAAGTACACGAACATGAATTATATGTAAACTCGAAGTAAACAACGAATAGTATATAATTCAGATCGAGCATCATTCGTATATAAACTCGAACTACGCAAAGCACATTATACAAACACTTTTGAAAAAAAAGATCATTGAAGCACTTTCAAAACATCCGAACACAATTAAATTTCGAAAAGGTTTAGAACTGGCTTTATAGCTGCTTAGCAAGCAAAAATATTTAACATGGCTCTCTTCAGCTCTGTTCAGTTCATATGTAATTGATCATAATAAGATCATTTCTGCTTCGCTTCGACGCGATTGTTCTACCCGCTCCTACTGAGGCCGATTATCATGCAACGGAATTTTTTACAGCGCTTAACAAGATGCAATTTATCGCTCATTCCGTGCCTTGTTTCCTTGTATTTGCTGGCAAGTCCTAAGAAGCAAAATATTTGACATGGCTCTGCGCGCAACATGAATTGTATGTAAACTCAAAGTAAACAACACATGGTGAATAAACTCAAAGTTGACAGTGCATAGTATAGAGCATCACTTGTATGGAAACTCAAATTACGTGAAGCGCCATATCAGATCACTTTTGAAGAAACAATTTCAATGAAGCACCTTGAAAATATCCTTTATACATCTGGTTGAACATGGATCATATGTAAAGTCAAACTACGCCTAAGTACCTTGTATTTTATTTAAATCGAACACCATTTGAATATATAAAATCGAACTACGTGAAGCACATAATCATATGGCATTTGCCAGTAACTAACTGATGACGCAATGCAAGAAAATGAAACTGTTGTCTGAGAAAGTTGTTTTGCCTTATCTAAATAAGTTTTTGTCCTAAGCTGCTGAAAGTAGGTTTTTCAATTGAAGGCCTTATGTGCGATAAAAGGCAATAGCTCTACTCCATTCGTATTCTCATCACATCTTTTGGTCCCAAGCTGCTGAAAGCAGGTTTTTTAATCTACTTGGTGCTCAATTTATTCAAAACCAAGGAAAATATGGTCGCCGGAACAGTTGCCTTTTGATCCACTTTGGCTGCTAGATGATATTGCTTGTGCACCTACTAAAAGCTGTCAAATAGCATGCATGTCTGCGTGCACTATGGACAACCAATCAAATTAAAAATTATGTCAGCGACTAAATATACAGAGTTCAGAAGATGACGGAATCACTATTTATACAGTGAGGTTTTTTAAAGTGGGACGGTTCGCCGGATTTAATTTTATAAGTCCACATAACCTCGCACTAAATCAGGTTCATACACGTTTCAGGTAGCCCGACTCCTTTCCTTAAAGATTTGCTTACTCCCCTGATTAAATTACTGAGAAATGGGACGGGGCTGCATGAAACGTGTATGAACCTGATTTAGCACGAGGTTATGTGGACTGATAAAATTAAATCCGGCGGACCGTCCCACTTTAAAAAACCTCACTGTAGTTAGATAACCGTTTATATCGATATTTAAACCAAAATATAAATACGTACATATATATAATATATATAATATATATAATATATATCCTCTTATATAAGTTAGTCTTTCTATCACTCAGTGTGTGCGAGGCTGGGTTGGTTTTATTCGTTCTGTAATTGGCCAGTACCGGGAAAGTGGGCGGAGCTACAAATAGACCATGCAGGAAAAAAGTTGCCAGTGTGCAACAATAATAACAACGGGTCAGTCCGCTGCGGGTTTTCCGTCTCCCATAGTAACAAGGGACTGACGTGTATATGGGGACTACGGTTTATTTTCCAACGTCGATGCGTGTCATTCGCATCGTTGAGGTTCCACAGTATAGATTCAAGGAGGGATTGAGTACATACGGGTACATCTAAACTTTATGACTATTTATGGGCTGAGACAGGCAGTTGTCATTTGAGCAACGGGCTTTTTCGTTGCGAATGCTGAGTGCGTGCGGTTTTACGTTTAGGGTTGAATTTTATTCAAATTTAAAGCTGAAATTAAGGCGATAATACTTAATGTATCGGGGTTGGCACGTAAGGGTAGCACGCCTAAGTTCAATCTAACGGGCTAAATTAATTACTGTACCATATTTCAGTAATTTTAATTTTTAAGATTAATATGAGTCAAATTGACAGATGAAGTTTAAACTTTCTAATTAAATATTGCATTCCAATCTCCGACGTATTGGAATTTACAAGTACCTCTGAAACTATACGTTTGTTAATGTTAAAATAGCGAACCACCACTAATCACCAGAATTTCTGGTGCTGGGGCTACTAGTAATATATATAATATATATAATATAAAAATATGTAGGTAAACACTTTATGCTAAGCTCAGTCATGCGCCTACTTTAATTGTATTTTGTCGATGAATATGCCTGAGATAGATACCTGTCATCTCTGTAAATATTCCTAAGGGCCATAAAAACTCTCATCTTAATTTAATTGAAAGATTCCAATTAAGATTATATTTCCTTATACAATCAATTGATGGTTGGGGCATGGAAAGAGTTTTATTACTTTTATTTTTATTTACACTAGAAACACGAAAAGGGCCAGTTAAGAAATGTAAATAATTTCCCCCGTTCTAATTCCAGGAGGCGGACGGATCGATTGGCTCCTGATTGACAATCTCCATATAAATATGAACCATTGAATCTGAGTTTGGAGCTCAATCATCTTCCGTACTTGGGTGGAGCGCTTCCTTACTTCGGTGGATCGGAATGCTAAGTCTGAAGGAGACTTCTCTCCTGAGCCGCCTCCTCGGCCTCTCCTGCACTAGCCTCGCCTTCCCGCTGGACTGGGATCCTAGGACAAGGAAGCTCTACGAGGCGAGATCAAGATGGAAGCTCCCGGCCACGGCGGTCCTCACAGTTACTAATTTCCTCTACGTCATATTCATCCTGGTCCGGTTCTACTTGGACTGGAAGGGGATCACGGATCCCGAGGGTCGGAATGCCAACTACCGGATTTTCCATATCCTCTTTGCCCTGATCCACATCATTCTCTGTGGGGTCCATGGGGGAGCCATTCTGAATCGGCAGGAGTTGGTGGACTTTGTGAATCAACTACTGCAGTTTAACTCGGAGGCAGGTAATATTGGGTTCCACGTTCATGTACAATTAAATAATTCCGAAATTCCGGAGGTACTAAATTTATGACCCATTCAAACATTTCCTATTTTGGGGGGCATCAGGTAATCAATACTTCGGGAGAGAGAGCATGAAGCCGGAGGTCACGAAACGGCGGGAGCTGATAGCAAACATGTTCCTGGCCTGCTTGAGCTCTTCGGCCTTTTTCCTGATCATAGCGTATCCGGTGACATGGAAGAAGCCGTACTATGTTTATTCCGTACTACCGGCTGAACTTAGGAACAACTATCTGTTTGGAGTCACGTGGTTTATTGAAGCCGGTTTCATCCTCTACACGCTGCTCCTCATGTCAGTCGTCAGTATTCTGGGATACGTCTACTACATTTCCACTAATTTCTGGCTCCACAAAATTTGGTAAGTTAAGTTCTTACTCAATATCAAGTTCAAGCCCACGGTCATTGACCTCCTGTAGGGTGTAGCACTGAAATTTACAGTTTACAGTATTTCCCGAATATTCCAGCATTGAGTGGCCCCTTGGAATAAATCCGCTCCGCCATTCTTTCCGTCACCTCCAGCTCTACAACTCCCTCCGGCTCCTCAACAACTTGTATAACCTTGTTTTGTCCCCAATATGGATCCCAACCCTGAAAGGGACCTGCACGCTCTTTGCCCTTTTGGACATCTACGGCATGGTTCGGCTTGTGAACGTTCTACCGCTCTTCATCTACCTGTATCTCCCGGTCATCTATTCCTTCTTTGCCATCCTCTTCATCACGGCCTCCTCGCTGATGGCCGAGGTGTACCACGCTTCGTGTCTCCAACCCAAGAGCTGGGTACGGCATACGCTCAAGCTCAGCATCCGGAACCCGATCCTCTACAGATGGAACAAGCGGGTGTCTAGGAACGGGAAGAAGTACTTCCATATGTACCTCAAGTCGTGTCGACCGCTCCGATGTGAGGTTGGGCCATATTTCGTGGAGCGGATGACGAAGATTACGCTTCTGGGCATTCTGATCAATGGGGGGATTTCCTGTCTCCTAATGTTTGAGTAGTCTGTTAACAAGTTCATGGATCGATGCTATGAATAAATACAATTGCTTTTTGTCTGCAGTTTCAAATTTCTGCAATATTTTGGAGGAAATCTATTATTTGTTGGATACGATTTTTTATTTTATTGGAGAAAAAATGCAATTGGCTATTTCTATTATTTTTTGGATAGATGTTATTATTTTTGGGCCCGAAAATATTAAGTCATAAAATATTCTACGTATGTTATTCAGTGCATACGAATCATACAAGGATCCTTGTGGATCCTGTGAACCGATTATGTGTATATAGAATTCAAGTGACTGAATTTATTCCCCATGATATATACATATTGTATTCATAACAGGAGAATAGATTGTATCATTTTAGAATAAATAATAAATACTTGTGGACTGACTGCCCAACAGTGGCGCTTACTCGACTTCTTGAATAACAGCCGAGCCAATGACCTTTCCGTTCAAATAGAGAACCAAGGCCTTCCCAACAACTTTGGAGCAGTCAAGCTGCTCTTTGGTAAAATCCACCTTGAAATATTCCGAAGCCGGCGTATGGATCATGATATTGTTTTGGAATGCTTTTGACAAGTCATTACTGGCTGTCCCTTCCTTGGTCTCAACTTTGAAGCCGTAGTCCGAAGGATAGGCCGAACTTAGTCCGGCGTCAAAGGAGCCCGACAGCCGACACACGCCGTTGGCTTTACCTTGAAATCCAAAGAAGCCGGAAACAGAGCTCGTGTCAGAGGGAACGAATTGGGCAAAGTCCTCAGCGTACAGGTCATCGTTCCTTCCAACAGCTTGTTCCTGTAGCAAAAAATACAGTAGATGTGCTAGGTCGTAAGTTAATTATCCAGAAACTATTAATTCCTCACTGTTATACGTTTAATAGCTATACTTACATAGTTAAACAATATGAATCACCGTGCTCCAATTACACTAAAAAAAAATTTGAATACTGTACCTATGTACTAACAGTGTAATACATTTTAAATTGAATCGAATACCTTTTCAGGTGTGGCTTTGATGGTTACAAAGGTTGCAGCAATGACGATGGAGAATAGTAGTAAAGATTTAATATGTTCCATATTTGCGGTTCACAGATTCCACAGAGTATTAGCTGCCTGGTTCAATATGGCTCGAAGACTAACCGTTCTCTTGCTTACTGTAGTGAACAGACTACGAATACAAATAAAAACCTCCACTTCCACTAATTAGACTCCAGTCTGGAGTTTATATCGAACCAATAGAAGCAGGTGGCAACAGATTCAAGGTGACGCAAATGGAGAGGAATTTTTCTTTTTTCCAATGAAGGAAAACGAAGACAGAGGTTGAATACCTGATTATTACCTTTGGCGATTGTCTATGGATTATATGTATATTATTTGTATGTGGTAGAATAACACATTGTCTATTGTACATAGTATATTCTACTGCAGTAAATGACAGTTCATGACAATGACAGGAGCTTGCTTATAACAACATGAAAGGTGTGCCCAGTATTGCACGTACTTACTTAGGAGTATATGGCATGACATGTTAATGAGCTTGATTTACCTTAACTTGCTAATCGATAATATACATATATAGTTTTTGCAGTTTCCGTCCGTCCGTCTGTCCGTATGAAACGGGATATGGTAAATACTAATGATAATAAATAACGCCGCTAAATATCAACCTACGTGCAAGTAAAATAATCCTGAAAACTGAAGAAATAAAATTGGAAACGAGTAGCGGTTAGCGGTGGGTAACTTCAAGTTATTAATTGTGAAGCTACTTTATTCTTTTCACTTTTCTGTCTGTTTGTCCGAGACGCCTCAATAAATAAAGATCCAACTGCACCAACTGAAAAATTCTTTTCGCCAATAGATTTCTAATTTTCGTCTCATTTTAATTTCATATGTAGTTTGTTTTCAGGGTACATCCTTCCGGGGAAACTCTAAGGTCAACTCATCTTTATATTATAGCATTTTTTCCAGTCGTCTGTCCTGTGAACTCTATCAGCCACCTGTTTAGAGTGGCATTACTCGAGACTTGACCTAGGATATTCCGTTGGCCTTGGAGAGGTCAACAACTGTTGGTTGAATAAATCGTAATTAATCACAAGACTACTAAACCGATTCCCAAAATGTTTTCACAAGTAGATTTCTAATGTTATACTGGGATATTAATTCGGTATAGAGTTTGGGCAGAAGTGACCTCCTTCCGGGACAGGGTCAAGGTCGACTCGTCTTTCCAGTAGTCCTATTTTTCAAGTGAGGTTTCCTTCGAGCCGTATCACCCCTCTCTTTCGAACCGAACAGCACTGCCCTATAGTTGATCTGGGACTTTCCCTTGACCTTGGAGACGTCAAACCAGTTTGGATGCAGCAGTCTTTATAACTCAAAAACAATTTATCACAAGTAGTTTTTTCAACAATTATTCTTCTTCTATTTTTCCTGTAGTGTTATGAATCCGGTTTCACATTTTCTATGTACTCCGCTACTTGGCTATGCCGTTAAAGGGTTTATTGTTATGCATTCCAGATCAAAATAATTCCCAATGCGTTCAATTAATTAAGCTTCATGTGGCGATAATTTCTTCTTGAAAATACATAGTAGCAGATAAGTAATAAATATTAAATGACTTCGACAGACTTATAAAGTGGAAATGATAATGAATGCGGTAAGAATGTGAAGAAGCCTCATTTGTATCTGCATTAGTGCCGTGAAGTTGACAGGAAAACGAAAATGGGAAGGACTCGTACAGTATATGCCAGTATTTTTATTTATTTTTATTATATTACTGATTGTGCTCTGCTTCTTTGAGTGCCTTGCATAAAACCCAAACCAATTGACTATTGAACAAAACGATTTTTTTTTACTATCCTGCTGCAATATTAAGTCTGTGGTAGTACTAGCTCGTGGTAGATGCTGTAACTTTGTTGCCTTTGTACTTTTTAAGTGTTCCAAATAATTGACAGCTGTCTGCTCTACTCAATGATCTAGTGGCTTACTATTAATGTAATGTTCCATTAAGCATTACAATTTTGATTTGACTAGCCAAACGAACCCACGCTAACGCGGAACGGATATATACGTCTTCTAATTTTTTCTAGGGTACATGGGCCACGGCACGGGTGTGCTTGATTTAGTGGCACATGTACCCTAGAAATAATTAGAAGAAGTATTTATCCCGTCCGCATTAGCGTGGGCTTGTTTGGCTAGTAATAAATACCCGTATACGCATGAGTCGTATGTTGATATGGGATACGGGATGACACAGCGACCGTCGACAGAGTAATCCTGCTTATTAAACAAATTCAAGGGAATCTATTGTGGATTTTCAAGTTTAGCCAGGAGAGCATAGGAAAAACATTCTAATGCTATAAAAAGTCAGTTGCTATAAAAAGTCAGTTCAAGCCAGGGTCAACTTAAAGTAGACTAAAAAGAGAATCAAAAATTAGGAAAATTTACATATATCCCGCAGGCAGTGGTTCCCGAGAAAAATGAGATCATACCCATGCACAATTTTATGGTAAGGGGTGACGCATCCCGGAAAAGTGTAACGTAATGTCACGGCTCCATTTTGAGTTTATTATTCTTGTTTGTGGTTGTGGGTAAAGTATTCGAAACAATTGCCATCCCCTTGTCGGTACCTAAATTAAATAGAACATTAAGGAAACGAATTAATTTTTCAAGGCATACTAACCTTTATTTCCGTAAACACGCTTAGGAGAGAAGGAATCCGTATTTAAATAGTTGAAATTGACACCGTACACCGTATACTAACGTTTTATAATTAGAATAAATACTCAGCACTCAGCAACTATAGATTACGGAATGAATGATAAAAACTTTGATAATTTTGGAACTGGTCATTTCAAAATTCAAGATTTAATTGAAGCGTACAAATAGCTACATATATTTCTGGAGTGATGTAGCAGTTAGCTGTACTTTTGAGGCGTTCCGCATTCCGCATTCATCGAAGTCGTTGAGCTAAATCGCCAAATTCTGTGATTCAAATACTATGCAAAATGCAAACATAATAAATACCAAATGTTTCGAATGTTAGATAATATCTACATTTGTGCCAAGTGCCATATCCATTACAGCGAGCGTCATAACCTCTCTCAAACCGGCCTCAGGTTCAGCAGTAAAGAATGGCTAGGTTAGGTACTATACAGAGAAGTGGATTAGTTTGGTGTTGTATATTCACTATTTACTGCACAAAATCGCTCGAAATTCGAAAAAAGTATTTAAAAAAGGGAACAAAATTTCTATTCAGTATTAAACATTTTTTGAAAATAATTATTTTGAACTTCCTAGCCTAATATTTAAATATCCCGTCTTCATGTCTTCATCTTTGGCAGCGACGAAACCCACTTTGGGTTATTGGTCTTTTCGTGGGGTATTATTCTCAATTATTCTCGTGAATATTTTTGTTTACCGCATCATCATGAAATCATGATTGCCTTCAATTTCTAAGCAAATTATGCTATTGTTTAGAGCACAATTTTCTCTAAACGGAGCTTGTGACAATACAATCAGAATATGTATATAGTAGTAGATGTATTCCTTTTTTGTTGTAAAATTACAGTTGGGTCAACCTGCCCGGCTCTTACTGGCTTATTTGGGCGTAGAATATGAGAACAAACTGTACACGAGCCGCCCGGAGTGGAGGGAAGAGAAGTTTAATTTGGGCCTGGAATTTCCAAATGTAACTTAACTACGAATTAATGGGTAAAATGTATTCGAAAGTAGGTATGTTCTGTTGTGAAGTTAGCGGAGAGTTTACAAGCATAAACGATTCTATAGATTCCATACTGGATAGATGGAGAGGTTAAGCTTACAGAACTAAAGGCTATATTAAAGTACTTAGCTCGAAAGCATTCCCCCAACTTGCTACCAGCCACTCCGGAATCGGAAACAAGGGCAGATGTACTTGAAGGGGTCCTCAACGACATTTGGTGGTCACTAATCAGACTTTGCTTTGATTACAAGGTCCGTATAAGAAAATAGATATAATATTTCATGTTAACATTTAATGTAACTACAACGTATTCTGCTAGGATGAATTAAAAGCATCATTTGAAGAAATTCAGCCAGTTCGACTTCAACAGCTTTCAAATTCTCTGGGAACCAAAAAATGGATTCTTGGTGATAATGTACGTGTCGTCAAAGAGATTATCGAGCTTGTATCTTGGACAGGTTACCTCATATTTGATTTTCTTTCCTATAGCTCTCGTACCTGGACTTTCTTCTTTACGAAGTACTGTTCCATCATATCCAATTTAACCCGGATTTGGGAGAAAAGTTTCCAAACTTTTCCACATACATCGGAAACTTTGAGAAGCTGCCGAAGGTGGCGACCTACATTTCGTCTCCCGAATACATTTCTTCCCCGTGTAATTCTCCAAGGTCACAAAGGGTTTATTGAATTGTATTCAGAGTTCACTCTCCTCGACGGAAATATTTTAATAAATACAAAGCTCTTATTTTTACAATTGGCATCTTTTGTTGCAACTGAGCTATACTTACCCTGTACGAAAATTGTAGGTAGGTATCGAAATGAAATTAGAGCTCATTGGCATTAATTAAGGGCAATTATGTAGAACTAGAGCACATTTCAATTGGTCCTTCTAGTATGTGTAAAATAACATAAGGTAGGTATGCATGTTTTGTGTAATATACATACTTTTGTACGCAACTGAGGCCCAGCGACACTTGTAATATCAAATATCACACAATAATACATATCACGCAGTACCAGTACCAGCAGACTAGCCAAGACCTTCTTTTGCGACATTTAAGAGTCCGACAAAGGGTAAGTAATTTATATCTAATTACATTTTGTCTCAAATTAGAGGAGTATTTAAAATAAAATTTTACAAGTGATACGTAACTTATATATTTAAACCTATTAGGTATTACTAGATATTAATCAGGAATTGAAAGTTACTAAAGCGAGAAAGTTGCAACTAAAAAAAATCACTTTTCCCTTTTAAAGGACGATCTAGTGAACAATGACGCAACAACTACTTCCGACTAGAGCCTGGCTTATTCTAGCAGTAACCACCACCGTCCTGCTAGTATCAGCAACATGCACAGAAGCCAGTGATACCGAGCTTCAAAAGGAGTACAATGCTTATGACGCCAATAAAGACGGTACTGTGACGAAGCAGGAGTTCGTTGATCAAAAAATCAAGTCATACGCAAATATCCGAAGTTTCTCAAAAATGACGCCTGAGGCAAAGAAAACATTTGCGGACTTCTCTTTTAATGAGCTGGATTCAAATGGAGACAAAAGATTGAGCTTCAATGAGTTAAAAGCCGGAAATTGAAATGAACTGGAGATTGGTTTTAACATTTGAAACATTCTGTACGTTTCTCATACAAGTATTCTCATCTCATACACATCTAAACAGATTTCCAATTTATGTTATAAACTTCTTTAGTGCTGGGAATTTCTAATAACTAATCAATCACATTTATAAACTCCGATAACTTTCTAACTACAACAAATTCGATCATATTTAAATAACTTTTGAATTAAAATAAAATCAAGTTCATTTGAGTTGGACTCGAAAATTGTTCATTACCGAATACGACCATACCTGCGCCATTTGATTTAGGTGCGCCATATGCCATTCACCAATTGGAGTGAGGTCATCCACCATTATTTATTGCGTTGCATGGACCAAAGCTATAAAATAAACTGCAACTATAGGCAACTGGGCTGGATTTACACTAATATATTCCGTAAACCTGAAAAGTGAGTAATAATTGTAAATGAGTGCCAGTTATGAATACAAAAAAGGGTGCGTATGCCATAAAATTCTTAGAAGTCGTCACAATATCCTTCGTCACTAGCAAATTCACCCGATCTATTCTAAAAGCCTTTAACGAAACCAAATCATGTTTGCAGATATTCCGTATAATAAGCGAACCCATAAGGACTTTTATTTCCAAAGATTCATCACTCATCACCAGGGATTGGGTATTTATTTACGTAAAACTGCCAAAATATTTATTGAAATATTTACTTAAAAACGCCGAAATATTTAGGCAAATATTGATGTATTTTCTAAATATTTACTTACATTTTTTATTTATTTATATTGTCACATGCCGTACCACGACGAGGCACACGTCGAGGCACACACATGCACACCACCACAAGGGTCATCGGAGGTCACATGGGGTTAAAAATCTCCCTCAGATGGACTTACCTGAAAGTTGGTATACATACGTGTAACTTTGGTATTGTACATTGTGCTATCCTTTAAAGTAAGAATTGACTTAACAGGGTTTTTTACCCCATATGACCTTTGGTGACCCGTTGAAGGGTAATAAGTCGAAATACGCCTTTGGGGACCGTTTAAAACTTGTTCAGTACTAAAAGTAACGTAAGTATACCTATTTAGATACAGATCGATCTGCTATTGTAGGATATTAATAATATTCGTATTGCATCAACTAATTTTTAGCCGGATGTATTTTATGGAGTGAGGATTAACTCAATCCGATGAGCTCTCTTAAACTTGGCTATTTCGGAACTCTCCAGGTAACGCGTTATCTCTAATAACCTTATAGTCACACTGGTCGACAACTTTATATCTATTTATTCTTTATATTTAGCCGGATAGTACAATTAAGTTATTGGTGTTACAGAAATTCTTAAATCAAAATACCAAAACGATATCCCATTAAGGTTGATTTGCGGAAAATAAGAAATATTTAAGGAAATATGCTAGAACTGGGAAAATATTGACAAACTTCGTTATAAAAAGCCGACAAATTTACGTAAATATTTAATATTTACGTATACGCCAAATATTGATGATTATTGAAAAATATTTATTTATATTCGGGTGACAGTGACTTAATTCGGGTAGATCCGAACTTTTAGCGGGATACGTTTACGTTTGAGAAAGTTCATTTTAAATAAACACCCATCCATCCCTGCTCATCACGTATCAATAAGGTTCTACATTCGTAATTCTAACCCATTTTGGTTAAAATAAAATTAAAAAAATGCAATTTACTTTCTTCTGACTTCATAGTTCAACCAAGTCAAACCCGTGCAGTACTTTTGGAGGATAGACGAGTGACAAGCGAACCAAGAAACAGGATAGAGAGACGAAGGATTTTATTGTATAGGATATCCTACTGTTCAGCATGTAGGACATAGCGGAAAATGATAATATTAAATTGAAATTATGATCTTAAGAAATACATTGTCCTACAGTAATAGGCATTCCACGGAATTTCCTGCGTATGTCCATTTTTTGCTACACGACTTATACAGCTTTGACTGTAAGTCTAGTCACTGTGTATATTTCTAATAAAGCCACTCCAATAATTGACTAAATGAAAATAAAGATTCTGTTTGGTATGATTTAGTGAAGGTAAAAAGACAAGTATCCACGTGAGACCAGCTGTAATTCTAAGAAGGAATCCAGTTTCAGACTAAAATGGCAGCTGCCACCAGTAGTGCGATATTAGTATTTCTCTCTGCATTTATTTCTGTTCCTGTTTCTCCTGCACCTCAAATTAGTTTAAATGATATTGAATACCTTGGGGCAGGAAGTAGTCAGTTAGCAGGAGTTGACCCCAATAATGTTGCTGGAGGAATAAGGGAAGATGGCGGGGCTATTATTTTCCAAGGCAAAAGCACAACAAGGTATAAAAATCAAACCAAAGTACATTTTAAAAATTTGCAAAAAATAAACAGCAAACACCGAAATAATGTTTGAATTAAATGTCCAATATTTTGAACGAATATTACAGACAGAGACAGCTTTGTCCAAATGTTCCTGAACATGAGCTCGCGGAATTCTTCTACTTCAAACGGAAGAAAATGTGTTTCCGCGCTGGAGCTATGAGTGACGCTTGTGAAGGAGCCAACATGGACTTCGGTCCAATTCAGCCGAATGATGTTTTTGGGTCCTGCTCTTGTAGTCCGCCCCTCGGCCATTCCACGCCCTTTATTTATAATGAAGGTTCGGGGCAATGCTACGCAATTTATACACAGGTAAGTAGCACACCTTCCCTACGATTAACACGATTCTGAAGAACCTTTAAATTTTTTTTCAGTTTATAAATTAAATTATAATTAAATTTTAAAAATGCAAAAATAAATTTACTTCGTTTTTTCTAAGTTTGTTTATTATTTTAAACTAGTATCGTATGAAACATATAAAGGCATAATTTTTACCTTGTCAGCAATCCTTTTTCTAAACAATAGCTAAGGTCCAAAATATTTTTTTATGTTACAGTCCTTTTCCAATTTAGGCCTTTAACTCTATTTCCTATTACCTCTTGGGTTTCAGGCTAACTGTCCACCACACCAATGGTTAGTCTTTAATGAAGGGAATGGCAAGCCAACTTGTGCTGCAAATCCTTGTGAATCCAAGAAGGAACCAGAGTCCATGCTTATATACTTTAATGGTCGTTGCGTTGGTCTCCACCAGGGGGTTGCAGAGTGTGCAACTGACTACATGGTCGGCTTCGAAGGAGACGACCTGAGTCCATCCTGTATCTTCGCAGAATCATTTTACGCTTCCGGTGCCCTGAACGGGAAAAGAAAGTGCCCTGCTGGAACTAGGAGCTCATTCAACGGAAAGTGTCTCAAGAGTTTCCACTGGTAGCCTCTCAAGGTCAATGCTAAGATTCTGACCTCAGACAATTCCAGGCATTGTATCTACGCTGCATGGGGTACTAATACAAACATGTACCCAGTAGTCCAGTCAGAATTGCTGAAACACGATAATTTTATTACTCCTTTATAGTAATGTTTCATCAAGAATCTCTAACGTCTTAGAACTAATAACTTTGTAAGTTCCAGATGAAATGCTGTACGATACAAACGAGACATCAAAGTAAAATAAAATGAATTGAGTTTCTTCGACTTTCGTGAAACTGGTTCATTTGGGCTGAAATACTTTTTCCAAGTGCGCGATGAGGTGCTGAGCAATGGTGAAGGAAAATACGAGCTTGGGCCCCACAACGCCCAGCTTTGGTAGGAGCCCTTTGAACAGGGCACCCGCCCCTTCTTCGGCCAGCAGGCTCCGTATCACTACCCAGCCCGACACCGGGGAGGAAAAGGCTCGGGACTGGATCCGGGTTTTAATAACGTCGAACGGTTGAGCGACTAGACAGAAAAGTCCCACACATTTAGCACTGAAATGTTCAGATAATGCATATGCGCATGAGCAGAATTTACGATCATAACATCCTCACCAACTACGCTAGCTGTGGAGCCGCATATTGAGGCAGCAAAGTTCTGGAAGAACGTTGCGTCGTTATAATTCTTCAGATGGAAGACATATTCTTTACAGGCGGCTGAGCCACCGAACAAGGCAAAGGAGCCCGGCGCATTTCTGGCCGCTGTCCAGAGGGCACCACTATATACCAAATATGTTGTATTAATTACGAGAATTTGGAAACTGGATATGCCTATTGAGTCCATTTACCGGTAGAGAGCATGACCCTCGTCCCTGACAATGTGGAACATCCCACGACCTCCAATGGCTGCCGGGTTCGTCTGCGCCCGAATTTTTAGAATGTCTAGAGGTAGGAGTACAATTTCTCCGACCCCGATAAGACTACCCGCCGTGGCGTGGAGCATCGTTTTGCTATTCTTCTCTCCAAAGTGTCGTTTAAAGAAGCTTCCGTAGTGATGTGTTAAAAAATCATTTACAATGGGCTGCCCTCCGAACTTGTAGATCCTTTGAGAGACTTTGTAGCCGGCCGCAAATCCGATTCCAGGGAAGAGGGATATGTATCTATGTGAAGGATAAAATATAGTCTTGAATTGAGAAAAACTCGAAAGGAAATCGACATAATTTTCATTTATTTTCTGTATTCCAAAGGCAATTTGATTTAACCTAGTCAAATCAGAAAGCAGAAGTTCCTAACGTAACATGGCTTAAATACCAAAAACTACAGTCATTCAACTTTTGCCTGGTTAAATTCAGAATTTTTGGCCTTAGAATATTACTAAATAGTACACCATTTTACAAGTGCTCTGACCTGTCGCCCTAAGTGAAACACTGAATGATGAATCACAACCATGAAACGAATCAAAACAGCGAAACGAATCACTATTTTTTGTATTTGTATTTTGTTTTTTAATTTAATACAGTGGTCATGGGCTCACGGGTGGGACGGAAAACTAGTTTGTCACAAGGATTCATATGCTACCCAGGCCCGTACAATCATTTTGATATGTCACATGATATTTTGTGGTTGTAATGACCCTGGATGACCTTCCGAGGTCACCGGTGGGTCACAAAGGGGTCAAATTATGGGTCAAACTAAATTATAATACCCAGGATGCAATTTCGATCAGTTGAATATATGCCAACATACCGTGGTCGGGTCGGATTGACCTTGGTTGACCGATTGGGGTCACCAGGGGTTCATGCGGAGGCCAAATAACGTTTTGCGTTCCATATCTGTTATCCTGAGGTGCAGGCGAAACTTATTATGTGCTGCATGCCATAATTATTAAAAAATTCACAAAACGTCCTATTTGGCCTCCGTTTGTTTGAAGGTCAAGGAGTCATTTTCCAGAGTTGTACCTACGTTTGATTTTTAGAATCTTGCAAAAAGTTGAGTCTAGGTCCGTTTAGACCTTGGTTACACATTGGTTTGCGCCAATTTGTCTATCGCCTGTGTTATAGATAGGGCGTTTTGGACTAAGTATAAGAATATGCGGTGTATTACCTTGCAGTAATAGGCTTATTATAGGCATCTTTGAAGACGGCTTTGGACAAATTTCCCAAAGTGCTTTCGCCCGGTTGACTTGCTGTGATCTAAATTGTAAAACATGAATTAAATGTTTCATTTGGACTGTTTTCATACGTACTGTAACGGTACGGCAACATAACTACTGGATTAGAGAAATACAAATACAAACAATGAACACACTTTTCCCTGGTTTGTCATAAGCCGCTTCGCAACTGTATCAACAGGATGAAAAATTAGGAGCTCGAGAATCCCAGCCGTTGTGGATCCTATTAGCCGTGCCGTAGTTGGGCCGGCAAGAAATAGGAAAGCACTGCCCTTGGATCTGTCTGAAGACATGTTTAGCCCGAAATATCAATTCCGGCTCTGGAATCCCAAAAATTAGTACCTAACACAATTAAATTCGGAAAATCATAGTGCATCACATTTACATATTGTTTTAGCAACCGAAAGGGAAGTGCAGAATTTTTAAATAATTATCAACCTACGTTATTGAATGTTTTAGCACTCAAAATATATCCGTATACGGTTCCTTGTACAGTACAGTAGCGTATTAGCTACAGTTGTAACTACTTAATCGCAGCAGGCACATAAGCTTCTCCAAAAGTTATACGACAAGTATGAAATACAGAATACAATAGTGACAAGAAGGGTGCCAAAAGACGCTCCAATATCAGTGCAAAGAGGTATCCAATATCCCTTTGTGGCTCTTATACAAGGTGACTCAATTTTAGTGTACTCTTCTATTACAACAAAAACCAGAATGATAGAAGTTCTGATGTTTCCACAAATTGTTCTGCATCCTAATCCTTTCCTTCTTCCTTAAATCAACATACTATCGTCCTACTAGAAGACAGAAGCAGGATCTGGACCACCGTCACGTGTGAGGCAAAGTTCGATTGACAAATGGTTTGGAACTTGGAACTTGCCCAGCCAACGGTCAACTCACATCACAGACAAAAGTTGCAAGGAATTTTATTGAATGGATCTACTGTATCCATCTGCCTTCTAAAATACTAGGGGAGACTAGTACTAGTCTAGTTTATATGATGTCATGAACTGCGTCTCGGTCTAATCTCCGACATATGCCTCTGTTATGGTTTTTATCCGGCCTGTTCTATGTATTACTATTTGTTTGGGTCCAGTTGAGTGTTTGTTGACTCTGCTATGCTAGGGTTTATGCATCCTCAAAGGTAATCACTTGCACTTTCGGACAGATTCCCTCTATGCTCTGCCTACGTGCATACTCCCATGCAGACGTAATTTAGTAATCTTTATGGTTAAAAATATTTGTACCTAATCCATTCATAAATGCATTGTATAAATGCTTCGGGAGTATCCGGTAAAAAAAATACAGTGTATAGAGATTTCATAGAGCGAAAAACAATTACTTGCTCATCTTTATCTACTATAACCTCTGACAAGCTAAATATTTTTGAAGTGATGTTTTTACCCACAGTGCGAATTCTTCCCACTGGAACGAAGAATATTAATCAGTCTCAACGTTCAGGACACCTATCGAAATAAAAATTTGCATTGATAATACAAATTGTTGTCTTTGTAAGCTTTTACTTTAAGTTTTGATACAGTATTGTGGCTGAACATCCAATAAAGTAATTTGAAGCGAATTACTAATCACTCCAATTACTATCTCAATTGGTATATAGACTTTCGAACAAAAATAGATTGATAGATTAAAATAGATCTAGAGTCATTAGGTTTTAATGAAAATATACAGAGTAAAATACTATTTAAGTGTCCCATGCTACGAGTTGGTGACGCAAATGACAATAATGCCTAACGACTTTCTTAATTTCCTAATTTGTTGTACAAATGTCTTTAACTAATCAGGGAACGCCCTACCGGGTAAACATTTTAATAATGATTCTGGGAACCAACAGGCAACTCAGGACTCAGAATCATCTTAAGGCTAAACCTAAAAAGGGTTGTACACAAACCAATCTAAGAAATATTCCAAGTAAAACCTGGGATTCAGTAACCTGTTAAACTCCACCAATTTTTTAATTAGCATTTTAAAACAATGGACAGTGTCCAGCAAAAGGTTGTACTACTCGAGAAGGACCAACAGTTCATCCCTTTTCGAGAACTTAGCAGAAATGGACCCTGCGGAATCACGTCCTACTTGACTATTCTTTTCAAATTCCTAAATTGGTCTTACATGATACCATACAAAATTGTGGTTTCAAAAGATGGTACGAGTTACCGAATTTCGACTAACAATTGGAAAATGGTAAGTGCCGTGATGTTCAAAATTGTACTATTTCGAAACTGGAACAATTGGAATTTGTTAGTAGAGAAAGCAGTGGAATATTAATAATTATGTTCATAAAATGCAGGTTTTGATCGTAATCTTGCAAGTGTATTTCACCTGGTACCACATGGTCCATTTAGCGACGAGTTCAAGACGTGATGCCTCTATCCGCGGCATTCTTAGCCTGGCAGTAACTTTCTCCCTGACTTGCTGGACCAATGTGGTTCTATTCGTGTTATGGAGACGCCGGAAAACGTTCATTCAATTATTAAGCCGAATCGATGCCATTTGGTTGCGATTAGAGGCTAAGTCGGCAAAGTTAACTACACCAAAAAAAGTATGTACAATATTTCATAAAACTGTTTTTTTTTCTACGAGAGTTAATTTAAAAAAAAAGTAATATAAAACGTCTTAACTTTCTTCCTTTTTCCAGGCCATAATTCTGGCAACAACCCTATGTACCTGCTGTCTGTTGATGACCGTGTATGAGGTGACGCTCTTCTACTTAAAACTGCATAAGGATAACCGGCATCTGAAAATATGTGAAATATTATTTGAGCAAACGGCTCAACTCCAAGAAAGCTACCCGGAACTTGGGTCATCATTTTGCGGTAGGTATTATGGCATTTGCTGCCACGGATTACTATAGAACTACCCATGACTTGTTCACAAAATTTTCTAAACTATAATTATGCCCAGGAAAATTAATGATCTGGACTTTGGGAGTCATATACATTCTTGTTATCAAGATCTACTACTTTTCGATTGGGCACATGGGATATGCTGTTCTCTTTATCACTTGCATGGTCATGAAGGAATTGTTCCAAGGACTCAATTCATTTTTGCCTGAAAAATTCTCTTCGCGCTCAGAAATCGACGAGGTAAGTTTAGCTGAACCGGAATTTTTCAAATACGAACAAGGAGTAGAAAGGCAACTTTTGCTTCAAACGAAGTGGACTCGAAAGTTGAATCCTATCGTAGAGCCATAACCAAGATCTATTTTGTATGTAGGCCGTGACCATTTACACAGAGATTCGGAACCTCACAACGATGGTTAATAGAACGATTGGATCAATGATGGCCTGGGGTATCTTGGGTCACTTACCATACAACGCATATAAAGTGAATGACTTGATTGGTGGATCGCCGTTGACGAAGATCTCTTACGTTCTCCACATTATGATGTACCTTGGGATCCTATTGGCCGGAGCCAAAGTTTACTCTGAAGTGAGAGTAGATTAAATTAATTCTGATATCAATAAAAGACTCAGAAATGGTCTGGAATTATCTATAGATCAATAAATTTGCTGATAAGTTGGCTTGCGATGAGCTTACTCTGAAGGACCCCGAACTTCAAACAAAGGTTGGGCTCCTCCTTCAGCAGTCACGAGTGGCTGGCTTGCGAGGCGGGAATTTGTTTCGAATGACCTATGGCTTTCTTGGGAACGTAAGTGACCCTTCAGGAACAAAATTGAACCTACCCACGATCACTCAATTAAATAGAGCGGTCGTATGCGGTGCTGTCGTACTACGTTCTGTTTCCGAAATTTAGATAACTGGAGTAATCTTAACATACGCCATCGTGATAGTCCAGTTCCAGGATAAGTCTGAGACGTCCTCAACGCAATCACCATGGTAACTTCTACGTATATTTTTTGAGATCGAATATTGAGTTATAATAGATTGAAGTCGTAGCCTTGTATGGTAAGTCGTTTGAGCAAGCCTGTAAATTATAATATGGAAAAGATCAACGTGATGCAAATTTGTACAGATAAATACAGTAAAATACCACAGCAAAATAAAACGATTCAGAAATACATTTACAAATGGTAATTTATTCCTTCATTACTTCGCCAATAGAAGGTATAATAGGAATGTTGAAGCTGAATTTTACTAGCGTGCCCAGCCCCAGTAAGCCTAGAGCGTAACACCACACCGCTGGTTTGTAACAATGGATCTCAGAACTAGCAATCATATTTTCTAAAATGATGTAAATTGTACGCGTGAATGTGACATTGAAACTCACCGTTCAGATAGTATGCACACCTACGCCACATATATTTATTTATGATTTATTATTAGTCCCACCGTAGATATTCCTATTTTTCCCCGAAAAAATAACTAGGTCGGCACCAACTTAGTTTGACCGAAATTAAAGCAAAATTTTAACTGATTTCCACCGAAGATTTTGGCCATGATGAATTTGATTAATTAAGGTTAGGTTAGGTTTAAACGTTCGGTTGTAGTGATTGCACTTGGCCTAACTGAACGGAAAGCGGTCAATTCTCACCGAACTTTGCCTTAAAACAGAACTCTTGAAAAAATTCGGTGAAAGTAAGTTTGATTGAATGAGTTAATTTTTCGGTGAATTTGGGATTTATCTTTGGTAGTCTTAAATTAGTAACACATTAGTAACACAACACATAAATAAAGTAGCCTATATTTACGTGACTATGTTCAAAGGGAGTCAGGGTCAGAGAGATGGACGAAGAAGATTTTCAGCTCACCATAAGAGTAAATTTATGAGAGAAATTCGTCACTTTTGGATTTTGGCCATTATTACAACCTTGTTAATTTCCACTTACTTGAAGCTAGGATCTACGAACGATCCTACAGACATCCTATTTGACAAGGGAGTGAGCATTTGTCGGTCCAAAATATGCCATTTTTGGGGGTTGTTCTTACAAGATGGAGAATAAAGTAAATCTAGTCACGAGATTTATTTTCTGAAATTAGTTCAACCGGCATATACCTATTTTTAGTAAGCTGGAATATGAATCGAGAGAATAGCATATCATAATTAACGATATTAGGAATTACGATAATTACGATTACGATAATTAGAAATGATATTCCAACAACAAACAACCATTAATACCCAAATGCGATGCAAGTCAACGTTCACAAGTTGAGTGCCCTGGATTGGATGCCGCGGAGGCGGACGCCATTTCGATGGAATTCCAGCCTAGCCAATTTCCATCAAGCTACATGTAAAGCAATCAATACGAATTGTAACCACGCCTTAATTTTATTGGTCTCTGTTATAGCACTCAACCAGTTGCTGGCCACGGTTAGTCGAATTGTGAGTAGGGAGTGGGGACACGGTTAGGCATTTCCGTATATTATCCAAGGGAGCCCAAAATAAATGTTCCAAAAGCGAATATTGAGGCAAATTTTGGTCATATTTTAGCTAATATTACGAGATGGGAAGTGTCGCCATTGCTGCTGTTCAAACTATACTAAACAAATGTTTCCCTGAGCGTAACAGAAACAGAAGGGAAACAGTTACCGCGGAGCCAGAGCCAGATATCACCAAATTACAAAAGTCATCCGAATTACCTGCAGGAATAACGTCTTCCCTGACGACCCTCTTTGTCTACCTGAGATGGTTTTTCATGATACCATACAAACTGGAATATTCCGAACAGACTTCAACATACGAAGTTACTACTAACAACTGCAGAAGGGTAATAAATTAAAATAATGCTACTTCGTCCAATAAGAATCGTTACTGTTGCGGAAGTGCGACCATAACGTAATACCAAACGTAGGGTAAGTTTTATACACAGCGCGTAACGGGTTAATGCTTATACTGGATTTACTGACTGAACATTTGCATTACAATCCTTGTCTCTGTAGGTGATTATTTGGACTCTGCAGTTAGTATTCACGGTGAACCAAGCCATTATGGTCACGTCTCGTTTACGACTGGCAACGTCATTGTCAACTGTCATAAGAGCCATAATAAACGGGGCCTTGACAAGCTGGAGCAATGTGACGCTGATAATGCTTTGGAGGAATCGGGAAGCCTTTGCAGGAATAATGTCACGTCTTGACAGCATATCCTTGAAGCTGGAAATGCGTGGGGCTCAATTTACGAGGCGGAGAGTTGTAAGAGTAGTCAAAAATTAGGATTTAATTAAATTACCAATAGGGCTAACCTTAAATATTAATGACCCAACAATGCAACGCTTGGATTGGCTATTTTAATCGAGCTCCAAGTAGTCTCCGGGGTTGACATCTACTAAATGAATTCTGCTTTTGCATATAGACAATAGCATTTGTAACAACTGTATCACTGGCTTGCGTTATATTGTCATTCATGGAAGTTGGATACTTTCATTTGAGAATTTTCCGAGATCAACGCTATTTGAAGCCTGTAGACGTTATAGTTGAACAAGCATTCTCTCTTCGGACATACTTCCCGGATCTGGAAGCTACTGGATTTGGTGAGTGCGAAGTTTGCAGATTTAATGCGAAAATGATTATTTTTAATCCCTGGTCAACATAATAAACTATAACTCCCTTTCTAGCGCTTAATTGCAATATACTGGTAATAAATATTCGCCATTTTACTAAATAACTGATTCAAAATTAGTTTAGGAATAATAACTGTACGTTATCAAACTATTCCAATGCTTCAATATTACATTTATGAAGTAACAGCTAGCAGCTGTTTAAACTTGGGTATCATTTCAATGTTAAGGAATATTATGACATTTTAGAGCCGCTGATTTCAATTCAGGGTAATGTAAAATGAAAATACAAATGTGCGTTGTATCCATATGCACACATTCGCCAGAAAATATATGTAATGACGAAATGAATCGTAAACATTTCAGGCCGCGCGCTTTCAGGTTTCAGGCAATATTTCCTCAGCTCATTCCTTATACATAGGTATGACGTTGCTGTGGATATATGGATTTGGAGATTTAGTGATTACCAGACTCTACTACTTTTCTATTGGCCACTTCGGCTACGCAGTTCTGTATATTCTCTGCGTTACGGTCGGGAAATTATATCGGGCTCTCAATGCAACGATCCCGGAGGAAATGTCTTCAAAGGCTGAAATAGAAGACGTAAGGAAACCCGTGTCGTCGTTTCTTTGCATTTTGCAAATTGCTTAATTGATGTATTTTGTGGACGCTTGTACTAGGCAATTAACTTGTACTCGGAGATCAGGAGCTTTACGGCGGAGGTGAATAAAGCAATTGGATCAATGATGGCCTGGGGAATATTGGCCCATCTGCCGTACAACGCCTATAAAGTAAACGACTTGCTATGTGGATGCTTATTTACTCAGGCCTCGTACATTATTCACGTAATTATCTACCTTGGAATTCTGTTTGCTGGTGCAAAAGTACATTCTCAGGTTATGACTGCATTTGTATTTTATGAAAAACTAATGAAAGTTAAAATGATTCTTTTTTATGAAATTGCGCTAAACTATCCAAGATGGGACAGTAAGAATTCTCTTTATTTTCCCTCACAGCTCAACACCTTTACGGATAGGCTCGCTTGTGACAAATTGGTCCTCCAGGACTCAGAATTGGAAGGAAAAGTTTCTTTACTGGTTCAACAATCCAGGCTAGCTGGGATGCGGGGCGGAGGTGTATTTTTGATGACATTTGGCTTTCTTGGAAACGTAAGTTTATTCAATTACAGAATAGAAATTATGTTGTTATATACGAGAACATTTTATGAACGATGTCTTATGCCGCCAATTTCCGGCATTATTACTAGTTGTACAATAGAGAGTACATACTAATTAATGTTTATTAAACCTTTCTATTAAACAGATCATTGGAGTAATACTGACTTACGCTATTCTGATAGTGCAGTTCAAGCAAAGACAGTAACTATTGTCACTGCTCGTTTGGATTCAAGGACCTAAATAGTCTAAACTTAGGGGATTAGTTAAGAATGCAGAATAAAAATTAAATGTTGGTGAATACCTACTGTATATAATATTAATATTCAATTAGAAAAATATACAGTATACTTAGTAAAACATTTCAAGGAAAAAAGTAGGCACAAAATACACCTGAAACCGATTTTAGTAAGATCTTGGAGCACATTATTTATTCAAATACTAGTAATGACGTTGCTTTCGGCTCCTGTCTTGTACTTGCGCAGACGGCTCTTCCGCTTACCGGAGTTAGTTCTACTTTTCCAACGAGAACAACACGCTAAAGTTAACAAAGTATACTAACTATACTTTTACTTTTAGGGTTTAAAGGGTCCGTGCTCATACGAGAAATGAAGGATTAAAAATATACACAAATCCAAGACTGGACGGGAAAATTGTAAAAGAAGTTCATTGCTAGTGCCATGTTTTTTTTCTTTTTAAGGGACTGACCTCTTGATCTTGACTAACATTCTGGCCAACGAAACTTAACCTTCATATTGAGCACAACTTTTTGTATACATATTTTGAAGAGCGTCGGCTGAGAAATTCAGCCAGGATCCATTAGACAATGCAAATTGTCCAATTATTTTATAAACAGTAGTTAAAAATATGCCATCAATGATCTCTTTAATTGAGACACAGCATCGTTCATGAGCTACACCATTTTTCTATGTATCTGTATGTGTTTAACCACCTATTGATCTTCAATCCCACTATAACTACTTAAACAATCGATATGAGTTGCGGCCACGCCTTTATAGACCAATTTCAGGTAAGTATATAATTGAGGGATTATTTCATGCTATGTGACGCCAGTTGTCATTTGTCGTTGGTACAGTTGTGACTGAGAACATCGTTAGTTCAATAAAGCAACGAGGGAAACTCATCTTTTCTAAAACCCAGTCATATCTCCGCCAATTCTTCACGATAATTTGCGAAATTGGAAATCTTATCATGGATGCTGTACGTACTCTGTTCAAAAAACCTTATCCTGCTAGTAACAAAAGGAACACGCTTTTACTGGAGCCAAATAGCAACGAAACACAAAAATCCTCTGTATTTTCATCAGGATTAACATCTTCGTTGACAACACTTTTTGACTATTTGAGATGGTGTTTCATCGTACCATATAAAATTCAATATTCTGACCAGACTTCAACGTATGAAGTTACAGTCAACGACCGTCGAAAGGTGTGCATAAAAAGGGATTACATATTATGCATTATTCATAAGCTACAAACATATATTTTGAACGTCAATAACATTAGATAATCGTTCTCTCGTTAGGTGTTCATTTGGATACTGCAACTAGTAATCATTGTGCACCAATCTGTTATGGTCATTTACCGTTTCCGGTATGCGAATTCATTGCCAAGTGTCATACGAGCCATGATTAACTTCGCTCTGGCATGCTGGAGTAATGTGACGTTAACTATGCTGTGGAGACATCGGAAAGCCTTCGCAGCAATAATGTCACGTCTTGCTGACATATCCTTGAAACTAGAAATGCGTGGAGCTCAATTGACGAGACGGACAGTTGTAAGAATAACCCTGCGTTAAGTATTTTCTAATTTAGAAACACTATATGATATAAGCCATATAGTAAATTGCATGGTATGGAACGTATTAGAATTATAATATAAATCTTATTTTGAATAGGCCGTCGCCGTTGTGACAGCTGCCTCCTGGGCCTGCGTCATTTTGGCTTTTCTAGAAGTGGTCTACTACAGTTTGAAGCTATCTGCTTACCGAGAGAGCGGATATACAAATATGAAGCCTTTGGACCTTTTAATTGAACAAGCAACGGCTGTTCGAATCCATTTTCCTGAGTTAAAAAAATCTGAATTTGGTGAGTACATCTCTTTAGGCTCGAATAATTCTCATCTTGTCATCTTGGCTGATGTGCACTTTTGTTTTTAAATCGTAGTGCCGCAATGTAATTCGGTATGGAATTAATTTGATTGTTATTGATTACAAATTACAACAGAAATAGACTACATAGAAACATGCGCAAGTCAAGCACCAAGAACTTGGAGTATTGGACAAATATTTATGCTGTAGAATTCACCTTTTTAAATGCTACAGCGTAACATCTAAAGCTATAAATATTATCTATGCAATATGCAGCTTGTAGTCATAGCAATTAATCTCTAGGAACAATATGGAAAATCTGCGCAAGAAAAATTCTGAATGCCCCATATATCCAACCGCTCAATAATGTTCCATGCTTGGTATCTATAGGAACGGTCTTGCTGTTGATAATCGGATTTGGAGAATTCTCAATCAACAGAATCTACAACTTTTCCATTGGCCACTTCGGCTACGCAGTTCTCTACATTCTCTGCGTTACGGTCGGGAAATTGTACCAGGCTCTCATTTCAACAGTTCCGGCCGAAATGTCTTCAAAGGCAGAAATCGACGACGTAATGAGACCAGAAATGTTGCTGAATATTTTACAGATTGAATTCTTTGTTTAATTCCTAGGCAATCAACTTGTACTCTGAGATCAGGAGCATCACGGCAGTCGTGAACAAAACAATTGGATCAATGATGGCTTGTGGAATACTGGTCCATCTGCCGTACAACGCTTATAAAGTAAACGACTTGTTGGATGGAAGCTCATTTACTCAGGCCATGTACATTATTCACATCGTAATGTATCTCGCCATTTTGTTTGCCGGGGCTAAGGTACATTCTCAGGTGAGCTTGCGTGGCGCATGTGTTTGGGGTGCTTAAGTTACTTTGTGTTCATGCATATGAAGAAAGAAAGCCACAATCCGAGAACGTTCTAAAAGTTGTGTTAATTGTCCAATCTTTGGCCTGAAAGACATTCAATGGATTTAGTATCAAAACCTTTCGAAATATGTAAATCGACAACATTTTCTTGACTTGACTTTTTTGCACTCACAGATCAGCAGCTTTGCAGATAAGCTTGCGTGTCATAAGTTGGTCCTTCAGGACACGACATTACAAGGGACAGTGGCTCTACTAGTCCAGCAATCAAGGCTTGCTGGAATGCGGGGTGGAGGCGTCTTTTTAATCACCTATGGATTTCTTGGAAATGTAAGTACAGTATTTAGGTATTGTTAGAAGTTACAGGGATCTCTTGCATTACCTGCCGTATTGAAATGCAAGAATATCTTACGTACGATTCACCTCGCTGCCCACTTGCGTTCTTATTACTTTTGGTACAATTATGAGTATATTAATTATTATTGATTTCTATTAAACAGATTATCGGAGTAATCCTGACTTATGCGATTCTGATAGTGCAGCTCAAGCAAAGGCAGTAGATCACTAATGTTCAGATGCTGTGGAATCTGGACTGGATGCAGGGAATGAATAGTATATAAATTTATCGTAAGAATCAAGGGAGTATTTTAAAAATTAGATTATTATAATATAATACATGTTTTGATGTACTATGTAGTCCATTTCCATTCCCTATGCGTAACAGATTACTAGCGGGTCCAGTATCCAGTATCCAAATCCTGACCCGTAACACCACATAGCGCGTACTACGTAACAATGGATTGCAGACCTCAATAGCCTTTTTCTATGCATCTCCGTTGTACATGAATGTGGCATTGGTAATTGAAACCGACCATTCAGATAATACGCACATCTACGCTACCTATGTGTGACTTTGATCACAAGGGGTCAGAGGGAGATATATAGAGATTCTAGCCTTCTTATAAAGAGG
The DNA here is from genome assembly GCA_034696285.1 of Hypogastrura burkilli. Taxonomy (NCBI): domain Eukaryota; kingdom Metazoa; phylum Arthropoda; class Collembola; order Poduromorpha; family Hypogastruridae; genus Hypogastrura; species Hypogastrura burkilli. The sequence goes on along the minus strand of JAQFZY010000149.1, from coordinate 5,603 downwards.
ACACGTACTAAACTTACACCACAAAGCGTATTTACAATAATGTAAAATATACAAAATACAATAGTTGAAAATTCTTGGAAAAATTAAACATTCTCTATTGATATACATAGTATATAATATGAAAAATGTTGTACCCATCATGAACAGGGTTATATACACAATTTAAAAAAAAGCAGTACAAAAAGACTACCAAAGATAAATCCCAAATTCACCGAAGAATTAACTCATTCAACCAAACTTACTTTCACCGAATTTTTTCCAGAGTTCTGTTTTAAGACAAAGTTGGGTGAGAATTGACCGCTTTCCGTTCGGTTAGGACGAGTGTAATCACTACAACCGAACGTTTAAACCTAACCTAACCTTAATTAATCAAATTCGTCATGGCCAAAATCTTCGGTGAAAATTAGTTAAATTTTTGCTTTAATTTCGGTAAAGGTAAGTTGGTGTCGACCCAGTTATTTTTTCTTGGAAAAATAGGAATATCTACGGTGGGACTAATAATAAGTCGTACAAAAAAGTTCAAGACTACCCTCAACTGAACCAAACACCAACCCCAGTATACTTTTTGCATCGGATTTCAGGTCCTTGTAGGGTCACTTACATAGGAGGCATAGTCCCAACCTTCCAGTAGAACGTGGTTCATATGTAATTCAAATTACACAATGCACAGTATATACAAAGTTTAGAACGAGGATCCTAAGCTATTATATTTGAACTCGAAATAGGTGAGGCGCATTACTGACATTTACAAGTAACCAGGCCCGGTCTTAGACCAATACAGGCCCTAGGCAAGATTTCAAGCTTGATAAAATACTGTGCGAAAGTGCATCAAAAGAGCTGTGGCCAGTTTTTGGTTCCGAAGGGGCAAATATACTTTAAATGAAGTTAGTTCCACCGAATACAGAGAGTAAATTGGACTATGTACCTAAACTTTCTAAACTTTGAATGGTTTATTGAACACAACAATTTTTCTTTAACATTTTACATATTAAATTTCACAACTTTCTTAGTTTGACACATTTTATTGTGTATATTTAAACAATTCAGTACAAAACGTGAAACAGGAGCGATCCATGGCCGAAAAAGTTAGTATTTTTCGCTTAAAATTTATTTTTTTGACTGTGGGTCAAAGTCAGACTTTTGAGGTGCAACTGCCCTTGCCTCATGCTAGATTGAAGACGTCCCTGTGTATAAATAGTATAATTGAACTGCAGCATTGAATTTTTAGCCGTGGTATCCTTCGTACAAACTGCGAAGACAGTTGTTCAGTTTGACTTAAATGTTTAACGGACTTAACGTTTAAGAAAGCGTCTTGTTCTTTTAATAGGGTTTTTGTAGGACAATTCCGGAAGCAAAGTTTTGATGAGTAGCAGCGACGAAAAACATTCTTGCAGCTTCAGTTTTATGCAACTGGAATAAAATTTTCGCATTGATTGGAAACAACTTTGAGTTCTGAATTTGTCATTTGGGACCCTTCATATCAATAAACACATAGCGCTAATGGATGACAGACACTTTGTGCGAAATTTTCGAATTATAAGCAACACAGTGCCAGTAAAATATTATATTCGGTGGTAAAAGGTAAATAAAAACCTCCCGGAAAATAGACTTAAACTGACATTCCGTAATAGACGGCCGTCAAAAATGGGAGGGTGGGGAATAACAGAATTAAGATAAAACCGGACGGCAGGGTGTGTAAGGGTTTCCCGAAAACGGACGTCCAGAAGTATGTCACAAATTAGGTTTTCAAAAAAAAAAATTTTTTGTATGATTTCGGTATTAAAGGATAGTTTTGCTTATGTAGACAAGACATTATAATGAGCCCCTTTATAAGTCGCATTTGAACAACATTATGAATCTCATGAAAATAATGATAGACTTGAAATAACACGCTTTTGAAGAAAGAAATAAAAATTTTAACGACTGGAATCCTGATAAAGTTATTTCTTATTCTTATCTGAACTCTACATCTTAACTATGGTTAGATTTCAAGTTGTTTTAGTTAGGTTAACGTTTCGTAACCTAACCTGTATCCTACTTAAATGAAGATAATCACGCTGTAGCCGGGCGAGATTTGCCGGACGAGCTAGTCAACAGAATGAGCCGACGAGGCGACCAGGACTGTTTTCAAACAGAAAAAGGCCACTAGAAAGATCACTTCGAAAGGCCATTGATATGACTTACAAAGTTCTCAGCTTGGAAATTTTAAGGATCCATTACTCCGATAACTTTTTATGCTTTCACTTTTGCCTAAGTTGTTGTTGAGGCATTCAGCCACAATCCTTGGTGGGAGAATTTAAAAGGAGGGTTGATATGCATACTAGCATACAGCATTCCCTAAGGTACGGGATGTAAGTTTTCCGTATTTGTTTACATCCAGTGGCGTCGCCAGCCTAAAATATCAAGGGGGCTAATCTCAAAACACAATTATATATACACCAAATCTGTAACTTTATTTTCAACAGACTTGATAGTTGTAACGTTTCAGTCGTTACCCTAAAATGTAAGCCGTTATTGTAATTTTACAAAGTGAAGATAATATGTCTATTAGCCATGCTTGAAAATGAGTCCAAAACAGTGTCTGGGTCGTTAAACAGCCTGTCGCTCAAATCCCGTTCAATTGATAATTGGGCCAAGTTTGATGTTCGACCTTCCCCAGACGTTGTGCGTAAGAACGATTTTATGCGATTTAGTGAACTAAATGACCGTTCCGCTGTTGCTGTTGATACTGGTATTGTAACAATTAGGTTGTAGAATAGAAATAAATCCTGAAATCCTCGAGTCATATCTTCCAGATAATCGTAACATTGAATCAATTTTTCTTTCCTCTCACCAAGAAGCATTGTCTTAGCAACCGAAATCTGATTCTTCAGCAACTTAATGTCGAATCCAAACCTCGAAAACTTTTCACAAAATATGAGAATACTTTGAGTTCATAAAAGCAGGACTCTTTGGATCAGCTGCAGAAACGGCTGATGCATTTCAGCATTTGAACATAATCGTCGTTCCTTCTCTGTTACAAAAGTGTAAATAATCGGATTTAATATTACGGCGTAACGATTCTTTGAGGTAATCCCGATTACCTGTGCTGCTTGTTACAACACTATCCTTTAGTTTGATTGACTGTAGTCTACGTCGCTCAACAGGCGAAGCACGAATGTCTACGTCAAGCTTAGTGGCCATTGTACATGTTTCTTCATAAAGATCTCCGAATTTCTCCGCATTCCTCCATTTTTAAAGAGTGGAACAAGTCGACTTGCATAGTGTGATAGCTCGAAAATATAAAAGTTCAGATCATTGTAGATATTTAAATAAGGCGTCAGTTGTGCCCAGAACTTCATCCAGAATGACTATAAGAAGAATGTTTCTGAAATCAAACAGTTAGTACTGGTATCGAGGACATTCAGCTGATTCTTCTGGTTTACCAACAGCAATAACAACAGCGTCCAGTCGTCGTTTGAAATAGCTTGTTCCGTTTTTTTGATGAGACCATCGGGTGTCGCAACTTTTTCGAAGGTGAAGGACTTCCTTGTATCCAGATGTTTCTTGGGCTCTCAGGAAATATTCTGAGCGCCGTGCTAAATTAAGCTTGTGTGCATAACAATGGACGTATGGGCAGAGTCCTCCGACTACCTGCTCCAATAGTGTATGGACGCCAGGCATCACCACTCATCACATTTGCACCGTCGTATGATTGTGGCACAGAATTCGAAAGCGTAATTTTGGCTTCTTTTATAAGTTGTTGAATGCCAGCTGCAATGGACTGAGCGTCGAACTTATGTAAATCGAGAAACCCAATAAATCGTTCTTTTACCTTTCCTTCGTAAACATATCTAATGCAAACACTTAATTGTTCAATCCCGTTGTCTCTAGATTCATCGGCTATAACAGAGAAGCACTCTTATAGGTTTTGACCTCCGCTTGTATAAAGTTTCGAACAAGACTGCCGGATATATTGATTATTTCATTTTGAATATGAGGTTACGTATAGTTAGCATTATCTGGCATGGCTTGAAATTTCTGCGCATAGTCAGGATACCTCTTTGTAGCAGTTTCAGAATGGCTTTGAAGTTTCCGGGATTAATAGCTTCATTGTGTTATGGGCTATGTCTATTCTTAGGGCTATATCTTGCTGCGCACGCAGCAAAACAACTTGTATGTGTGTACTTAATACTTCTCTATTACGCATGACGAAGTCTCTATGGTGAATATTGATCACAGTAGTTACTGGTCCAGTTTGTTTTGAAGCCTTGTAAGCATTCTTCAACGATGAACGTATGAGAAGATCGCTTAGTGTTGAAATGCTTAGCCAGTGTATCGCTAATGTGCTTCCAATTATCAAACCCAGTAGCAAATTTTGACGATAAGTTAGAGCCGAAGTGATGGCATACGAAACAATAAACTTGGTCCAAGTCCTCTGAATATTCGAGCATTGGATACATATTAAACCAAGAACTGTTGAATCCACGATTTTGGTTTCCTGTTTTTGTCATTTTGTATTTATTGAGTCTAGGTTGCACAGGTGTATCGTCTCTTGTTCGACTAATGTCATTCGGCGTTCGGTAGATTTTTGAATCGGCAAAACAATCTGAAAATATTCGAACGATTTAAGGGTTCTTATTAATATTACATAATGGTACTAAATAATTGTGTATTATATTATTTTATTAGTAATTTGGGATTTTAGAAATATTACTGTTACATTTATAGTACTTTTTACTTGTATATTTGCATGATTGCCAATATAAGTGAATACATAAATACATATAATTATTGACAAAGCATTACCAGCTGTTGATTCAACCGACGCTGTTGAGGTTGACTATGTTAAGGTTAATGCTGCTGAGGTTGACGCTGCTGAGGCTGATACTACTGTCGGCGCTATTGAGGTTGACGCTGCGAATATTGAAGATGTTGAGGTCGACGATGCTGAGCTTAGCTTCAACCCGTCATCGTTATCTCCGACTTTGTCATCGAACACGATATAATATATTACTTTATCATTGGAATATATAGGGCACCAAATAGGTATACCAAGCTGTACTGAGTCTGAAACATATAAAATAAACATATATATATACTATATACCAACATTGAACATTCATAAAATATTTTATACGAAAGAACTTACAAGAATCATCTGATGAAAGGACGCTGGCAGGACTAACCGATGAATTCTTGTCCTAAAAAAAAGTCGGTGATAGGCTTTTGAACGCCTTTTCTTGACATATTAGTGTGCCCTCATCATACAAGTAAGTGTAAGCACAGTGCAGTTTAGCTTTTCGTCGTAACCAAGGATGAGAAAGAGAAAGATAGAAGCTTAAATATTTGTCTCATTTCATACAGATAGATACGTTAACTTTAAATACAATTTCAGTCATTATACGAATTGTTTCCAGACCTGATTTCGTTTAGATTGCGTTGTCGGCAGTATAATTCAACATGAAAATCTTCGGTTTGTTTTAAATTAGCCAATTTTCGGAGTACCATGATATCTAGTGTATTGTCAACGGCCTAGGGGTGCAGGAATGATGGGCACAAACACAAGTCGAGTTGGGATTTTATTGTGATGAATATCACTTTTATTCGGTGCAGAAGTGGTA
>JAQFZY010000148.1:0-45892 GCA_034696285.1 Hypogastrura burkilli | reverse complement strand
TGGATATTAACAATCGTATGCCCAAACTCAGACTCAGGCCCAAACTCTGAGCAAGTAAAAAGGGAAAAAGTACGTCCCTCCCTCCGAAAGTCCATTTCTACCTAGTATGAAAATGGACCGAGAATTTCGGTCGGTCCGGTCCGATTGACGGTCGGGCCAATACTTGGGACCGGACCGGACCGTGGACCGACCGAAATATTCGGTCCAATGAAACAGCTGGACCGGACCGGTCCGTGGACCGACCGATGCGGAGCCCTAGTTCCATGTTTCACGTAGCCAAGGTCGTCCTTGAACAAGTGAAAGGTTCTGGAGTTTAGCGATTCCGGCATCCCGCTAATTGCATTACTTTGTGAAAGGAAGGGGCCCATAGCACATAAGTTATACAGCCACGGGCACTAAATATCAAAAGGCTCAAACTTTCTACTAAAGAATGTAAAGTAGGGAGAAAGTCGAGGACTTTTAAGCCTAGGCCTATTTTTAGCCGCTTAATAAATGTATGTAGATCAGCGGAATAGTTATGGACGGTTCCCGTATTCCGCCCTCCTTAATTCGCAATACTTGGGGGAAATGTTGGGGTTTTTTTACTTGAAAAATTGGGGTATCCCGTACCCCCTGCTGGCTCGTCGTAAATCAGACATACGCTCACCCCGTAATTATATCATAATTCCAGGGAATTAAAGGAATTTATCCTGCACTACGTATTTAGGTATATTTATGCAGGGCATACGTTAGCCCGTTCTAGGCCTAGTATAATTATTTAGGAAGGACAAGAAAGGAGAAGTAGGCTACATTGTCTTTAGTTCTTTTACTCCAGATATGAATATCATATAATGTGCCCCGAAAATAATACTGAGGTTACATTACATAAGACCACCGTTCAATACAATCTCGAGTCCTTGAGTTCTGGCTGACGTAGTGCTTTACAATACTCTGAATTTGCCTCAAGATTTACAGCCAGATAAAATAGTGGTATTGCTATCTAGAGAAAGTAAGAGCCCGTAGACATATGTTCATACATGCTGTTGAATTTGTAAGTAATTTGTACATAAAAGCACTGCACTGTATACAGGACTCTATTTATACTATTATAGAAGCGGAAACAAGGTTTGAATATTGACAGTAGGAAGTAATGTTATAGAACCTAGCTTATGTACATTTCAGTACATAATTAGTCTCTGACGGCAAAGACAAATACAAGACTTTCTCCATGCATTTACCAAGGAGGGAAATTAGGTGCATTCAGTAATTAAACATGCAGACCTGTGCAGATTTCTCTAGTACCTTATTTCAGGATGCCGAACTTCTGTACATATTTGCATACCCTTATTCCAGGTAGCCTAAGCCGGATCCTGGGTCAAAATTAGAGCCTGCTGCCCGAGAGCGATTTCACATTAAGGGCTTACGGATAGAAAAGGAGTTGACATTTAACATTTCCCAGGGCCCGCCCACTGATTCCCGGGTATTATGCCTCTCCAGGTCGAAGTCGTATTTGTAAAGAGTTGTAAAGAGTATCCCTTACCTGCTCATTCAAAGGAAAAATCCTCGACCTAATGAGGCAGGGAATATAATATGGAAGTATTCTATGGAATTTAATACTTCGAAAAAGCCTCATTACGGGCTTCTATGAACTACAGACCTAATATATTGCCCTGTATTTGTAGTAGGATGGATTTAGACGTTCTATTCTCATTCGCCTGTTTGGATGGTTTCTGAGCCCTAGTACCATTATATTCATACTATATCCATTTGCCGTAATTGAATCCCAGCCCATTGCATTATTCCCCGCTCTATTTACTTGCAAGAAATCTAATTTCAATTAGTTATGTTTTTCAAATTGAGGGATGACGAGTTCGGAGAAGATAAAGCAAGGAATATAATACATAGCATAGAAATAGGAGTAAGAAGGAGTCGTATTTGTCATTCATTCGGAAAGATGAGCCTAGTCAACGTCGATGTCGATAGTCGATACTAATTCCGAAGCAGGATAGCATTTAAGTCACCGATAAAGAAAACTGTTTTGTTCCGTAGGTAATTTTTTATAAAACTGGTCAAAAACGGAAGTTTCTGTAATGGTTAATTATATTGGGACCAACTTATCAATTAAAATTTTTGACAAATAATAGTAGGAGAAAGTACACATATTTAAGTTCAATTTTTGTAAGTTAGTTTCGTCGCAACACCGCATTGTAAAATAAATTCCACCATTCGAAAGAGTGTACAACTTTCCTTTAGAGTTAATAGTAAGAAGTAAAAACAAATTAAACCTGGAATTTCGAATCGTTTGATTTTAAATTCGACTTCCCAAACTGACCAGTTAGTATGCAATGCATAATGCATCTGCATGCAATTTTCTAAACAGTACCGATGCAATGTTATATATTTTGGAGGCAACCTGTGCTGTGACCTGTGACCTTTTCTCGAGGATCTCGCCCACGCCCATGCCAGAGCTAAGTTAATGAAATGGAAAGGACAGAATAAAGATCCTACTGGACAGGGCATCATCCTCTTGAGTGCGTGTCAGGCTAGTTCCAGGTAACAAAGGATAAGCTATCTTTTGGTCGGTCAGGTATATCTATATACCTGACCATATCCTAGCGTAGTATGGGCCTAATTACGGAAATTGGAGGAACTCAAGCACGTCGTAACGAGAAGGGACTAGAGGTAGTTTTGGTCCGGAGATCTTGACACGCCTGCCTCAAGGCATAGGATTTACTAAGATGACCAAATGTCATGTCCTACTTTTCTCGTCCTTTCCCCGTAAATACAAATAATATTAGGAATGATTCCCAATTCTCCTGCTCCTGCTCAGAGAGCCAAGACCATTACATAGGCACAGAGGCCTATATATGTATCTCCGTTCCAGGGATTATTGGCAGGGCAGGAGATTGATTCTGAATTCAATTCAGGGAATAAATCCCACGCTAGCTGAACGGAAATTCTCCCAAGCTATATATAATATATTTGGTATTACCTATTTTCTTATATGTATGTACGTAGGTATTTTCTATGTAATACTGCCGGACAAGGACACTAATATGGCTGGGCAGGTGAAAGCAGAAAAGAAAGGGCTTCGCCTGAATTAGCCAGAGTGGAAGGGAAATGGACACTCTTTGATGACCCAACTCCAAATGAACAGAAAACCGTGGGAAGTAAGGTTGTGTACTTATACTTAGATATCGAATTATGGACTAGGTACTATGGTTACTGTGGGCCTGAAAAGGTGCGGCACGTGTGAGTCTACAGTCTACACACCCACATAAAAACAAAGGATCTTGGTGAGCAGTCAGCACACCGTCAAATGCAAAATCCTTTGAGATTCTAGGGACACAGAGCATGTTATTCAGTAATTATGTAAACTACCGAGATCTTGACCACAATAAGACTGGATATATTTATATAGCAAAACAGACGGGAACAGCATCTGCATGCCTGGACTGAAATGAACAAACACAACAAGCTGGAGGCAAAGCTGTTACCACATTGCGTGGGCCCCGCGTGAAACACGCTAGCCAAATGAATTCAGATAAAAATGGACTAAAAACTAAAAATATGAAATACGTAGTATTCCACGCATGTTGTAATACAGGTAGTTCCCTTGTAGTGTCCGAAGTCAGGCTTCCTTTTAACCTTTTGAAAAGTAATTTCTTGATATAGCTTCACTTGGGCTCTTTCACTTTCTCCAAGCTTTCTCCTTGAGCATGAACTGATCCTTGTATGGATATGGATATGCTAGACAGCATATGCATGCTGGAAGTGTCATGAAAGGCCTATCATGCCCCGTCAGTTTCAGCGTCATGCAGAGCAGTGTACATGATACACGTACTACATCCTGCATATGCATCACATCATCAGTGGGCGTCGGATGTGTATACCAAAATACGACCTAATGATCAAATTCCAGTAGGTACATATTTACTAAACTACTATAATCGTCAGTCTTACTGCCGAGCTTACCAGGACGTACTAGTTACGTAGTTACTCTTAAGGGTTATGTGCGTAAATTTAATTGTATGATACAACTCACTTGCCTTATATTCCATAACCAACTGTGCTTAAGCTTCAACCTGGAATTCTCTTGCATTTCATTTGGACCATATGACGTCAATCCATCATCCAGTGGATCTAATCATAGTAATGTAGTATGTAGTATTATGGTTGAGGTCGTACATTTCTATGGGGAACGGAAATGACTCTGATAGTTGAGCCTGGTCCAGGTGATAGCTGGGGCTTGTTGAGAAGCCATTGTCTAGTACAGGAGGGACTGTTATCCACTCAAAAATACGTATACATAATATACTACATGGTTGAGGTTGAGGATTGGTAAATGTACTACTACTATGTGTATGTACATAGCTAGTGCATCAGTACGATAATATCAATAGCCTATACCCGCATGTTTCATGTAGACATACCATTCTGGAACATGTGCACTTTGGTAATTTAATAGCATCTAGCAGGTACTGTTGAGTTTCATGGCTCAATTCACTGCGAAATAGAATACGGGACAATCACTGGCTCCTCTGATTAGTTGGTACAGATGTGTCTACGTATAAAGGGTTAATACACGGTTAAGTATAGCGTGTCTTGGGAGAGGATTTCCGGAGGATATATTTTCATAACACTGATTATAAAATGTTGAAATTTGGTTTCGGAAATTGTTTCCGACAGAAATTGAGATATATATTTACTTATATGCCTGATCTTAGCCTTAATATAGGCCACTCTACGAAATTTAATCCAGGGGCAGCTTGCATTCGCTTTAAATTTTACGCCGCCATTTCGAAATATACACCAAAATAATCTAATAAAAGCAGAGCGTAATTCTATACTCGGCGTAATTGCATTAATACATAACTTGTTGAGTGTTGTATCACCCAATTTAATGTATTGATTGTTCAATTCGGAGGAAATGGGCCAATTAGAGTCCCTTAGAGTAGCTGGCCGAGCCTAAGCGAGACTCAAAGGTATAGATATAGATCTAAGTGAAATCCAGACAAGCAAGTATTGTACAAATATACATATATTCTTGGCGGATCCGCATCCAAGGTTTTCCTCATTTGTCCCATTACCCAGAATATTATGATTTGGAACAGACATAACACACGTCAATAGTCAATAAGGAATAGCGTACTATCATCAGGGACACGAGTTAACATGCAATAGTATTTACTTATATGAAACTTCTGGGACTCAGGCATGTTTCGGCATCATAGGCATCGGATTCCCAAGGAGTGCGTGGAACAAAACTCATGAAATGAAACACGGGAGCTACACTATAAACATAAACAAGTTAACTGATTAATGACAGTAGGTTCCCAGAACCTACATTTTATTCCGAGTGATTTATTGCATTCACCTGCAGTCAATGAATGAATGAAGGTACAGGATTACGTCAAATCTATTTCGTGTACTTTGAGTGACCTCGGATATACAAATATTTAGTTGAAATTCAAGTTCCAACATATGACGCTACGGCTGGGTTAATGGGATCCGCCTACTCGAAATTGAATTCCCGTCACTACAGTCCTCCTTTCTGCTTCAGATTCCAAATCTGAAAAATGCAATATTATATGGCACGCAATAATAACGCTGTCGATTTCTGGAAATTGGCTCAAGTTCTGTAGACATACACAGCACAACACAGGATGCCACCAGGCCTCGGAGGAGCCTGAGCCTGATTAAAAATTCATTAACAATTCCGTTCTGAGAGCCCTCATTTTCCACGTTTGGGACTTTATTGCTATTGCCATTGGCTAAGTAAATTGAAGGACTCTCCAGTACGTCCATTAAATTCAATAAGGCAAGGAGAGGAGGTTGTAAATTGAAACTTAGGCTAGCTCTTATACTGTGGGATTATTAAATATAAATTTAATCGATTTACGAGTCTGCTACGTTAATGCAGGTCAATTATAACAGTAATTTGATTTTGAGATTGAGTATACTTCCTTTTGACTATTATGTATCGGAATAATACGTGCTCTACAAAGCCGTTACGTTATATAACAAATATGGATTCTACAATACGCGCACCGCCTATTCCGCTACGGAGAAGTTTTGATTCATTAATTGTGTACGGGCCTAGGTCAAAACGTAATAACTACAATGTATAAGGTTCATGTTATTAATGAAATCGCCAGGACTTCACTTTCAATAAATATAGGGTCTCAAAAGTATTTGCGAATATTCTCCGGTATACAAAAATTAAAACCTTCCGTAGGATTGAGGAAAATTAACCATAATTAAAGGTAGACATAACATAATGGCATAGCATGTTCGGCCTAAATATTGTGTATTCATTTCCGGCGGGCTCGGCCATTACTGGACTTTCAAATAGTTTATGATTTAAAAGGGTCCGGGCCTTTTAATTTCCGTATGTCCAGATACGGGCCTGAATAAAATATAAGGACAGGCATGATCCTATATTTAATACCCGTTGAGTGGCCGGAGTGGCGGGCCCTGCCGTTAAATTTGCTAGAGTCCAAATTCATTATTTAGGATCCGCATGTTCGAGACCTGGGAAGCACTTTGGAATGGGGAATCTAAATCAATATTCAAGACCTTTCCTACAGCTCTTGCTCTGTATTTCATTGTAGTAGTAGGAGATTGTAGAGTTTCAGTAGTACCTCAATGGTCTTCAATATTGAATGTTAGGTTTAAAAGCCCAAATTAAAAATACAGGCTCTTCTGTGAAGAGGGGCGTATTATATCCTAGTTTAGTACGAACATGCTGCCGTGCAGAAATATACATACAGTGTACCTATTTTGCCCCTTACAATCTAGTATACGGAGTTTGTCTCCCAGACAAGTTCGTTCCAGTTCAGAGTCTTAAAGTATTTTTTTTAAGTTCTAGGTTCTAGTTCTGCAAATAATATTTTGCAACCGCTCATCATCCCTCCTCCTCAAGTGCAGAAAGTATCATTATCACCATGTGATTTGCATGTGGAGGAACTCCACCAGCCCAACACCATTACAATACACACTTGTAGTGGTAAACTTATGTCAGTTCTATTTTGTGCAAAATAAGTGAGTCACGAACGTTTGAGGCCTGCATGGAAGCTATGTGGAGTGACAAGTGTTCGGTACAGGAGCCTATTTAAACTTTTAAACGGGATTAGCTAACAGAGGAGAGGTGAGAACAGTTGAGGAAAGAATAGTATTTTGCAGAGTACAGGGCAGTCGTACTTCATACTGTGGAATGGTTAATATAGATAACGATAAGTACTAGGCTTGATAATTTGGCCGTCTAAAGAGTCCAAGCGTTTAATAATTAAATCGATCTAAGTGACTTCATTTTCATGATAAGTGAGCTGTTCAAATTTCTGCTGATCAAAGAGTTTAGGGGTTAATTACCTTGACCTGAAGCATGTTTGCTCTGGCAATATCTACGTGGACAGCCCGTCTGTACTACGGATGGCCAATTAGGCCATATAATCCAGCTTGGATCCATATAATTTGCCTGCTAATTGCGAATACATAGAATGCACAGCGATAGCATCTAGTGAAAGTAGTACAAGCATTACTTTACAGTCAGCCCTTGTACGCCCAACCCCAGCCGTAACATATACATATATATATCCTCCGATTTCCCGTACTACGAGAATACATTTGATCCAGGTTCGAATCCGAGAGCTCATTTCCTTTGGCTTCAGGCCCTCCCAGTCCCAGCAGGTAGCTCCGCCGAATCCGTAGATATCAAAAGCTAAATATAGAGTCGAAAAAACGGGATCGGTTTCATCCAGAAGAGCCAGCAGCCCGTGAGCTCAAAAACGAGAAAGTTCTCTGTATTTTAACCTTTAAAGGCCTCAGCTTTCTCCGAGCTCGTTCCCTTTCATTGGCTCAACATCAACAGGTAACCTTTCCCGAAGGTCACCCTGAGCAGGCAGGCGTTGGAAGTTAAAGCCCAATTTGTAGTGCAGGGACACGGAATGAAATGGAGAGTAAATACTATAGCTGACATGTCAGGAGGCACTCGGATATAGTGTGACAGTGTAAAAGTTCTGCCCAAGAGTAAGACGTGTATGTGGATAATATATTTTATGTGGAACCTGCGAATCTCAAGGATCCCAATATTTGATACCTCAACTACGATGCAATGCACAGGTCTTGTAGCATGTAGCCTGTAGTCTGCCAATTTCTTACCAGGCCCCTGACATCTGACTCGGCTAATAATAAAAATGACAGACAGCTCGTCGCCGACTCTGCTCCTTGCCTGTTGCTCTGAATTGCGAAAATCATTGCACTTCTATTTCCATAGAGGCATGATGAAATGGTCACTCTGTGTCAAAGGAGGAAGATCCAGTTGGCTCTTTGGTCTAATGTATCACTGTGTGCTGCTGGTGCTGCGCTGGCCATAGGAAGTTATTGTAGCTTATGAAACGAGGCCCAATTTATCTAGTAGCCTCCTGACAAGAGCACAAAGTCTATTTTTGTATCTCTTTTTCCAGACTAAATTAGGAGTCGTTGGCAGGCCTGCCTATTCATCCACATAAATGTGACTCCAAAAACATGAGTTGACTCTGTGATCAGCCTCTGTGTCAATTAAAGGCGGCAACTGGCGTATCTATTACAGGAAATTAGCTGGGGCAGGGGCGGAAATGGCTAAATTTACAAATAACTACCCAAAGTTCGCGTTTTCATAAATAGGAAAGTTAGTTTCAGAAAAATCGAGATGTTAGGGAATTTTGAGGTCATGTCCGGGTTCACCCAAGAAGTGTCAATTTATCAGGCCTGGCGTCTCTGATCTGTTTGGAGTATCTTTATGGGTAGATACTGCTGACTCTGATTCTATGTTTTGTTGTAAGTAAATAGTACATAGTACATGGCATACAGTGAAAGGAGTAGTAAACTTCCGTTGCCCTATGACCCCGACGTATTTGGGGGGTCAAGTCGGCGAGATACTTTGTAAAGGCTCGAGATAATAATAAAGACTGGGGCTCTGTTGTACTTCGAATTTTGAACAGATTTTGCCAGTAAGGTTCATGCCAGCAGCAGTGTCAAGGGTTGACAGTTGACCTGGAAGTTATAATATATACTACTGGATAAATGAAACTCTATTCAGATTCAGATTACTCTCTTTTAGCACATCGTACATTTCAACATATTAATTTCTTCCAGAACGTAAGCTTACAGGACCTGGTATCTTGTCAGGCGTAGAGTTGCGAAAATGTTGCAAAAGTCATTCATGATTCATAAACCAAATGGGAGGGACCTGCCAACAACTGGCATTGGCATATTCTTTTGGATCCTGAATATAATTCGCATATGCTAAGCTAGCCGTACATAACGGGAATTGGCAGCGCTCATAACGGCTCTTAACTCTTAGCCTTCGGGAAATTAACATCACATCGCAAATCGCAGCACATGGATCCTTTATTCCAATTCCTGCATAAATACTACAGCACTAGGAGCTACTCTGTAATATTCAGTAGGTACTTTGTAGCCTGGCTCTCAATGAGCTAAATATAATTAGCAGTTTCAGCAGAGGCCAGGGCCAGGTAAAGGGTTCTGGAACTCTTCCCACGCCCCATTATGTTATTTTAGCACGGTGAGAGTTTTGGGAATTCATTACCGGCTATACATAAAGTAGAAGCGTCTATCATCTTTCATGCCCTGTTATTGTGGAATCGTGAGCTTGTTACTCTCCAAAAATTTGCAGAAAAGAGCCGGGAATAAAAATGTTACATATATAACAAAGTGTAGGTTGTAGGTACTTATATTTCTGTAATCCGGAGCCAAGGCATATTTTCTTGTCTGTTAACTACCTCTCATTACGGCCCTGGTGTGCCTATTATGAGTCCCAAGTAGGTCCTTGTCAATAATTTGCAAAAGTTTCATTCGGCGCTATTGTAGAAGCAAGCCGTTGATATTCATAATATTCCCTACTCTTCGCATGCACGGCAACTTGGTGAAAGTAAAACATTGCATGCCTGTGAAAGTTGTTATTCGGAGCCAAATCATGAATGAGGAGTTTGGAGCTTTGTAGGACAGAAAAATAATTGATACTCGTACGTACATTGTTTCTATTTTCTATATATGTAATGTGTAAATTCGGAAACCCTTTGTAGGTAGGTACCTCTGTACGTACATACGTCCTACCTCCATTGCTTTGTAATACATATAATGAGCCACATTCTATTCGAAAGGGGATTCCTGGTTCTTCCTACTTTGGTGCAATTGATATTTCTAGTTTCACTTTTGACCTTTGAAAGAGTTCTTCCTTTCACAAGGGGATTGGATTTTTATTTGAGCCTGCCTGGAACGGGAAAGGGATATTGTTGTAGGGCAGGGCCGTGGCCGAAGCGCAGGGCTATAGCCATATCCATTTATCCTTTCTAAAACGGGCAAACTTTTCGAAATATATCTTCATTAAAGGTTGGGCTGAATAATGCATGCATGTTGAATGTATAGTTGTACAAGTGTAGTATAATATTGATAACTCTGCCATTAGGAGAATGGAATTTATAACGCCATTTATAATGTGCGAATCCACCTAATGCGAAATAGATGTACTGAGTTGGAATTTGGATGTAATTGGTACTAAATATTCTCTTATTTTGCTTTCCAGGTTCGAGATTTGAAGGACTACGTTTACGGGCGCGAGCATGATCTCGGCGCCAACCATAAACGGCATGGGCCCGGCCCATGCCCATTCCCACGCCCGTTCCATAGGGCGGACAGGGCCCGGGTCCCACCATCATCGCCTCCCTGACAAGGAGCGCCTCCGCATGGACGCCCAGAAGTTCCTAGTCCCGTCCCTCCCTGTCGGCTGCCGCTCAGGCAACAACACTGGCGATCTCAACGGGGCCAAACGGAGTAGGGAGCGCTCAATAGTGAACGGAACGTCCCTCCCGCCCCCTGACCCCAACAATAACTACTCTCATCGCTCAGGCCCCTACGCCTACAATAGGCAGGCGGTGGCGGTGAGTCAGCTCAAGGGCTCGCCCCAAGTCCGGCGGGAGGAGGCTGTTCATCCCTACAACGACCGGGCCTACTCACACCGTCTCCATGCCAAGCCCCCAAAGGCCCATCACGCCCACCCCGCCCACTTTCAGGCCCCTCGCTCCTCCATGCCCATCCCCTGCTCCTCGCCGGCCCCCGCCACCTCAGCCTCCCCTAAGGCCAGCTCACCCTCTACGCACAATGGGGGGTTTGGCTCGGGCCCCCAACTGCCCAATGGGATGGGTGACCTCCGGCTCTACCCCGGCTACCCCCATCATCCTTCCATGGCCCTCCAGTCCAATCATAATCATACTGCGGCCTTCTATGCGGCAGCAGCAGCCGCTGCCGCCGCCTCCCACCCCTTGCCCTACCCCCTCTTCGGCTCCCCGTTCCCGCTCTCTCATGCCGCTGCAAGCTCCTACTTGGACAAGTTCCACTCAAATTTCCTGGCACAGCAGCAGCAGCTGAAGAAAGGAGTTGCGGCGGCGGCGTCCCCATCTCCGCCCAGCCGGTACTACGCTCACGAGCCAGTTGCGAACGGTGAGGGTCGCTACGGCGCCCATCTCAACGGGACCATGGACCACTACCACGGCTATCCAATCTGCAGTGGACTGTCTCAAGGGGGACCCCTTGGCATTGGGCCAATTGACATGGGACCCCGCCACCCGCCGCCCCCAGTCAAAAGGAAGGAGCCTGCCCCTGCCAAGCCCGTCTACAGCGTCCACAACTGCGGGGGCGGGAGCATGAGTCAGTCCTGGGCCCCCTATGCCTCTCCCATAGTCACTGTGAGGTCAAGTCAGAGGGAGGTCAAGGAGGACTTTGGGCGGGACTGCAGGAGGAGGGCGGGTTCCCCAGAGTCCCCGGGGCCGAGCAGTGCCATGGTCCAGCGGATCCTCAATACGAACTTCTTCAACTTTCAGCAGGGCGGGCCCTTGACCCCACCGCCCAGTCGGAACGGACATGGGCTCAAAGGGTACGAGCCCGCCGAGATGGGCCTCGACCTCAACACCAAGACCGCCCCTCACTATCCCAACAATCACAATCCTTTTCTGTCGCCGAGCCCCAAGAAGGCCTCCTCCCCTCTGGACTTTGCCAAGTACCTAAGTCACCTGCCCAAGCCGTCCACTGCTGGGGCCTCTGCCTCTACGACCACAACCTCATCACTCAATCTCCGACCCTCCCCACTTCCGGTCCCGCCCCCGGCTCACGCGGCTCCGTCCCGGTTCACATTCACGCCGCCGAAAGTCGAGCCCCGGCCCATCGCCCCGACCGTCCCAATCACGCCCGTTAGCAAGCGCCTCATGCCGGAGTTGGTCTCCTTTAGGCGGGGCTCTAGCATTGAGCTTGCGGGCGGAGAGAGGGTCAAGATTGAGGAGCTGAGTGCAGAGGATCTGGTACATTCTGCAGAGAGGGACGGCGGGGTCGAGATTCTACGTTGCACGCTGATGGCGGTTGAGGGGCTGGATCCGACTGGACCCGGACAACACACGCACTGCCGCTTGATTCTGCGGAAGGAGTCCAAGGATAATCAGCAGGTAATTTAATTAGGGGCCTCATTTAAGTTTTGTATTGGAATACACGACTTAAATTAAACTAGATGCATGCGATGTCATTACTCAATAGTGTAGGAATATATTGAAAGTAATGATAAAACAAGTCAGAGGTTATCAAATGTAAATACAAGTCTTCCAATAATTGAAAAATCAATTAAGTATTAATGGAATCGCAAGCACCACAATTCAATTTAAATAATCACTTTAAATACAAAAAGTAGAAGGCGAACCAATAAGTCTTATTTAATGTTTTTGTAGTATAACCTAGTGTCAACTAAATGATAAAGTATAGCCAGACGTAACCCTGCTTCAACTTCAATTAACGATTTGAATTTTGTTTATTCCGGCGAATGTAAGTTCCGTTTTTTCTTTCGGTGCAAGATTTCTCGTAAATGTGAAACAAATCTCTTAGAAATATCACTTTTTGAGATGACTTTCAAGTATGTATAAGCCATACAGATAAATGAAACATACAAGTTGTTCCTGCATTTTAAATTCGTGGGATGGCCAAAAGGGAAAACAGGCTTTTAATCGAAGACGAGTGGCTCATGAATTAGTCGTATATTACATAGTTCTGAGTCTGTACCTTGCACTTGACACTTGGACTTGATCCAAAATTAAATGAGAGAGATCCTAAATCCTCAGTATCCGCTGCGACAAGGTTAAAAGTGACAGTAGGAGAGACTTACGGAATGTTATTTTAGGCCATGTTCTCATCCCTAAACCTCCTAATCCTAATGGCTAATAAACCTTTTGGCAATGAGGATGATGATGACAAGGTAGGGAATGGGAGAGTGGAGATGCATAATGCCTTATAAACAGAGACTTTAAAGTTCTCCGGTTCAGGTGACACTCGGTGTGGGCTTAGGATTGTGTAAACTCATAAATGGAGACTGCCTCTGTAAGAGGGATTAAAGGAAACGGAGTTTGCCCACTGCACTGCTTCGTCATCCAAATCAACATTAGCCTTTCCATTCCTTCTGACTCCGTCTTGATGTTAAACAAACTGAGCAGTCCGTTTGGAATTTTGCTGGGGGTTGTCAGTTGTCACTATCTATAAGGATCTTTGTCTTTGAACCATGTACTTGCACTTGCACCCTATGGTGACATGACGTACCCCCGAACAATGGATGAGGATACCCGTTTAGGACCACCGAAGCTAAATTAGCTAAAAAATTAAATTCACATAAATTATTTGAACATGAATTAATTAATCTAAAATATTTATAACCTGTTTGCTCGAATCCTAACTTACAAATCTACATTAGTACGTTTTTATGAAAAGGCTCAATAATTGCTGCTAAACATTCCCATGGGTCTTACCATGAAAAATGTATATTTTTGCTCCGGGTCGTTAATTAGTTAGTGTTTACGTAACTTGTGGTTTGCGGTATTATTATTTGACGAGTAAACGTCTGGATCATTACCAGACTGGAATTATTCAAGATCCGGTTACTTCCTATAGTGTGTAAAATGAGGTTCATGGCTGATGGCTACTAGAATTTACCTATATGCTTATATATGCCAAATACGCATAAAACTCTGCAGGGAGTATTATTCTGGACTGGACTTATCTTGAGTAGTCTGCAGGTGCAATTACTTGTGTCCATGATGCTTGCATTTTTTTGCAAAATTGATATAATCTCCTGACCACGTGCAGACAGGCGGATCCTCTACTACCCCTCTTGATTGATGTAGGTACCAACAATGCATATTATGACTCTGAGCCCCACCTGTCCCAGCCACGACTAGATTTAATTAAAGAAGGGCCAGGCCCGGGCAATTACATGCCTACTATGGTTATTTTGGTGGAGACACGCCGGGTCAGGCTTGGCTGGGTTCCTTTTTTAAATTAACGCAGTAGTACGCCGGGCCAGCCGCTTCCGACCAGACAATTGTAATCGTAAAAGCTCGTACATGGATACCTATAATGCGAACATCGTAAATGTAGTCAATAGTAGAGAATAGTACCTAGCCCTACTCCTTCCTGTTCACCTTTGGAACAAAAAGATGAGCAATCCTAAATTGAACCCGACAAGGTCACTTTCTCAGAATCCCCACAGATCACTATTCTGATAGGGCTTAACGAGAAAACTGAAAACTGAGCACTGGGAAAATGCCTTGTTTCCAATTCCGTGTCTTTCACAATTAGGCCTGCTTGAGTGATTTTGGAGTTACAATGTAGGTATTCCTGAGTATTTTTTACATTTACATCTAATACTACCAAATGACTTACCTGTACCTGTGTGATGTGTGACTGACATGCGTGCATACGTAGTACTATAATTTATTGCATACCTGTGACATGTGTGTATTATCCGTTTTACTTTGGATACAATACTATTATGGCTGTGTCATTCTATTTGTGTACCTACCCTACCGGATGTCTGCAAAAATGTTGAAGGTACACAGCCTAACTAAAACGACCCTATGTAGATAAACAGTCTGTCAATTTTGTGTTTTTAGATCGCAGAACACGTGCAGTTTGTGAATTAATTGGTAAAGAAAGTTATTACTTTTCCCAAGGATTGTATTTGAAGGATTCGAAAAAAGTATTATTACTTGATCCCTTTTTCAATGAGTTTGGATTTTTGGATTTTCTAAGCTATCCATTAAACCTTAGTATTAGTACTTACTGCATTGTATTCGTGCCATATCAATAGACCAGTGCCGTTCAAACCGTGGCTAATTCCGACCAAAAAGGGTTCCTGAAACCGTACAGTTGGTCACTTTCGTAGTAAATTAATTTTCATCAATAGAGCCTAAATGGGCCATTTGCGTGGGCAGTGGGCACCGTCAACGTCAATTCGGAATTTTATTTTATATTATGAATTTGTCATTTATAAAATGAAAGTATTCATGATTCATGATAATATATCAGCTTTCACTCTGTGGCTTTCGCTCTAAATTAATCAGGCAATCCAACCAGCCGTCCGCAGCCCACGCCTGTAGACTCTATTCATTTCTGCCGCAAAGCCAAACGTTTATAGAAATGGGGATGGAAATGACAGTTTACTAATTAAAGCTATAAATGAGGTTTTGTTCCTTCCTATCACTACATATTCTAATTCGGAGTCACATTGTGATCTGTGATCAATATTTCAGGGAGTCCTTGAGCCTTGCCTTTATTTTCAACTATTGATCATAATTACTCTTCTCTGTTTAGTATGCCAAATGCAAGTCGTAATATATTAAAATAGGGAGCTTAAAACCTGTTGCCTTACCGCATAAAATGGATCCTTATACTGCTAGCGTAGCTTAAATATTCAGTATTTTCCATCCTGGAATCGGAGGACACCGCATTAAGAATTAAGTCCCAAGTATACGAGGAATTTCTAAGCTCTAGATTAAAAGCCAATCAATAATGTAAGCTGTTCCATTCATTATTCATATGCGCTTCGATTTGATTATAATTAGTAGGAAATTTAGCGTTTCGGTCAAGGTCAAACCCTGCAGTTTTTCTTGGAATGAATTCGATCATATTGACTTAATAAATTTAATAAACATTTTGAGCGATTTATAAAACACGTTTTTTTTTATTTCTACAGATCTCTATCCAGGTCACACCGGAGCAGCCGTTCTTTGTTGAGGGCCGTGGATGGGCCTCCGTCTCCCCGAGAGCCAGTCAAGCCCTCCTCCAGCTCCCTTGCACCCGGCTCGAGGTGGGTGACGTCTGCCTGACCTTGACCCGGGCCAACCCGCCGCGGGTCCCAGCCAGCCCGGCCCTCCTTTCAGCCAACCTGCGGAGCCAGGGGGAGGTCCCCTTGAGCCCATCCAGCCCTAGCGGCCCCAAGTCAAAGAGCTACTCAATTCTCTCATGCTCAAAGGCAGGGAGCGCCAAGGCCAAGGGACGAAAGGTCAACGGGCTGGCTGGGCCAAAGGGGCACATCAACAAAGCGATCCGCCCAACCAAACCGGCTGCCAGTCTGGCCATGCTCCCGCCCCCAATCCCGATCCCGCCAATATCACTCCTCAAGCCCTCCGTTACGGCGGTCACGTCCCCTGAGGCCACGGCCAAGGCCTCTTATTTCATGCACAGCCCAAAGAAGCGCCGTTGGTCGGCCCCGCCACCAGAAACTAGCTCTGAGGAGGAGGCGGAACAGAACGGACCTTCAGCCCACAAAAAAACCTAAAACTCATACAAGCGACATTGAGTCTTTTAGCTTTTGTTTGATTCTTAATTTATTGTAATTTCTGCATCCTAATTTAAACTACCACTTTGTTTTGTGTCCGAGCTTTTTCGCCAATATAATGTGTAAAGGTGCCAAATCCGGTGGAGAGCATTATGGGCATATTTTAAACATTTTATACTGTTATTCATGTAAACGCATTCCTATGTTTATCTAATGCTCAGGCGTTGGGCTCAGAGTAGAAAATGACGAGGACCTAGGACTATTTATTTTACAGTATTTGCCCTCTATGTGTCCCTTGTTTACCGGCTTATTGCAAATTATTAAGCATCCCTGCCAGCGTCATTCCTAATTCTAATTTTTGTTTTTACAAAATTGACTTTCAGCCCTTTCTCAAAAAAATGACTATGATCTCATTAGGAATTACAAATTTTAACACGTGTACAACAAATTGTACAAAGGAAGAATCATTGTAGCTTAGAAAAGCATTTGAACAAACATTATCGTAAGACTAAAGTTTGAGCTTTCTTTTATCTTTTTTTGTTTTGAAAGTTTTTGTCTTTTGTTTCTACACTAGCTAGGTACTTTGTTTTCAAAAGGTTAATCTGACTCAGAAACAGCTCACATTTTTTGACCGGAGGTCAGTAGGCACGCAGTACACAGAATTTTATAACCTTGTATTTTTACATTGTTTCATGAACAAGAGGAGCTTTAATGCGTAGTAATCATATTTTGATTACACGAAATTGCCCATTTTGGAGCAGATTTAGGAATCTATAATAAATATGTTTTCGTTTTCAGCACATAAAATTAATTATAATGGAAGTAACAGTAACTAATAGGCTCCTTTGTGATGAACACTTGAGATTCTGCTACATGCAACGGGGTAAAAGTGACTGAAAATTAATTTAGGAGTTCACAAAACCATTACAACAAATTAGGATCTCGACTTGATTAATCGATTGAGCTGTTAGTTATTATAATATGTGTAAGATTGCTCGTAATTGAAAATCAGAATAGTAGTTACAGTAGTACATGAGACGTGTATATCCATTGAGACTATTTATAGACCCTGTGATCATTCATATAGTATGTCCTCATAATCTGTTACACGGTGCTACTGCACCAAAGTCATAGGCTACTCTATTTACCTAATTGTCATAATCCTAAGGGGTAGAAAAATGTGATATCATTTTCATCTATTTTGTTGACTGATAGCCTGTATATCCCTTGTAAATTATTCATCAACACTTGTAAATATGACTTAATCTGTAAGTAATCATGTACCTAAATCGTCAACCCAACTTGTAAACCTGTATATTAGGCCTTCTCCGCGACAATCTTGCGCAATTTTCCTACAATCCGAACCAAGCTAAACTTACTTATACTTCAGAGACCAAAGCTATTTAATTTATTTTCAGGGTACACAGTAAGTAGCCTGTGTAAGTATAACAGAATGTGAATCGGGAATATAATGCGCTTGTCATGAAATCTATTACATGAGTTGTAATGTGTCCGTAATGCTAAATGTTAGAAGTACTACTACTGGTGATATTCTTCGTCGTTACGGAACCATCAAACAATTATCACAATTATGGGAAAAGACTTAGAACCGAAGTTACTGAGGTAGTTGAATGACAATCTCTGTGCTTATCTGTATGTATAAATACATAGCAAGCTAAGCTATAAATTGAGCATGAGTGATGATGTCTATATCGGCTTATACTATATTGTGTACATTATTTTATGTGTAAATAAAGTAAAGGAGAGAATACTGGAACTGTGGAAAATTCAATGAGCATCTTTTAGAGCTCAATGCAGAATCTTAAATTTTTGTAAGAATTCAAATGCTGGAGTACACAAGAATTAAAAGTCAATGTTGAGCGGTATTGCACGCAGGGTTACGTAGTAATGTATTTTATACAGAATATGGAGTGGTCGGACAGACACATCTAAACTCCAAATAGTAGAAGAAAGACCCACGCTCAGAGTCCAAAGTCAACAGTCAACACAACCACGCCCCATTTACTCAAGGAATCATGAAACAGCATCCCCCCAATAATTGCATAGTTTAGATTAATATCTAAAGGTGAGTTAGTCAGCTTTCTTTGCTGCCTTCTTCTGTCTCGGACTCTGTTTGGGTGAGGCGTTTCCTAGAGGAAGAAAATACGCAATCAGACAAATCAAAACCCAATACCCAATATAACCTTTTTTTATATTAATGTAACAATCGACTGAGTAAACGTACTGTTAATTTCACGAAGAGTCTCTTTGGGGATCCATTCAAAGTCCACGTCGTCGGACTGACTAGTTCCTCGCTCAATGGTTTGTTTCCTTGCAGATGTCTTCTTGCTAAACGACGTCAGGACGTGCTGACCAACAACTAATAGAAGTACGATGAGGGCAGCTAAGAAGATGTAGAGGAAGAAAGTTTCTCCGTCAAGACCTTCCTCGAACTCAATCACGGTCACGGTCTCGTTGTACACGGCGTCTAAGAACGTCTTCCCTTCCTTTTGAGATAAAGACAAATATTTAGAATTAAATTAAAAAACAAAGCATGCTCGCCACAAATCCCAACATTTAGTCCATAGTCAGTATGGACTGTCTATTTCGCAAAACCGCATTACACAAATGGGCAAACATTAACTCTGGCAATTCGCAAAATCTAAACGGTTGAAATAAGTAAGTAACAGTAACTTCTTTTTGTGCTAGTTCTTAAGTTTGATCTCTGCGAATTTCGGCCTGCGTCAGGTAATAACTGTGCCGAACACGACCAACGACATACCATATCTCTGTAGCCAAGGTTGATGGAGAGCCCAAAAGGTCGTCCAGCGAAGGACTCGTCAACAAAGAACGAGTAGCTCAGGGTAGCCTGTTCCTTGGGCTTCACCAATTTGGCGTATGTCAGGGTTGTGAAGTTCTGAATATGGAAAGAGTAGTCCATTGGGTATCTGAAGGAAGCATCGAGGGTTTCGAGCGTGAATCCTTGGTTTCCCTTATTCACAAATCCGATTAAAAACTCGACCACTTTTCCTGAGTGTAATTCTGTTAAAATATCAAGAACTTATTTTAGATCCCTCACTTATACTATTTGTCTAAGATCGTAATTAACTATAGATTATCAGAGGTTCCTTAGAAATTGATTACGTCAGGGTGATCAGGATTTCGAGAATGCATCATGTAATGTAATTTTTAATTTTGTATCGAGTCCGATTTGCATCGAATTGTTTATTGAATTCGAATTTGTTCCTCACCAGCGGATCCAGAGTTCCCAATGAGACCGGGCTTTGGTTTAATGAAAAGGATATTTGTTTCTCCGTCCGGGGATTTCCCTAGAACCGGCACCGTGTCGTCTTCCTCCGTTACTATGCTCTCAAGCACTTCGTCAGTCGCCTCTTGCTCAATATCAACAGTATCATCGTCTCCGTCAAGCTCATCCTCAGCCGCGACCAGGTAGTCTGTAGAAATGATTGTAGAACAAATTATTATTTGGAGCGTGGAACATTTAGGAATTAATTTTAACTATAACTAACCAAACTATATGTACAATAAACTAGCTCAGCATGCGCACTCTCTGCTCCTCGCTAACTAGCAATAGGGTAGGGTATTCACCATCACCATGCACCATGAACCAAGGTCATAGTCATATTGAGGATAATTAATATGTTAATACTACTTAAAATAGTACTAGTAAGACCTAAACATAAGTAACTAATTTAAAATAGAATATACCAAATCGTTATTCGTGTCGATCATCGCTTGAAATTGAGTCGTAAATCAAACAGCGTTCGCACTTCATATTAAATACCAATAAATGTTTAGAAACACAATTTTAGGAATAAACTTACGTTTTTCAGTAAGGAGAGTCACTAGGGGGAAGGCGATAAGGACTAAGAGAAGGAATTTCTTCCAACTGAAAAACATTTTGAGCTATTAAGTGATTGGCGAAATTGAGAACTAAAGAGAGGTGCGTGAAGTCACTGGCGAGCGGCTGCTAAGGAAGTCGAAGATGGTGACAAGAGCTCCGTCTGAGGTCCCGTTAGAAAGTGTCAACAGAGCTGAATGAGTGTGGAGTGGACGCCGTATGCCGTATGCAGTAACACTGAAATGTTTATTTTTCTGCCAACCCGCAAGTGAATGGGACAACGTGAATGCATTCCACCTTGCCTGTTGGCCGGCTTTCCGACTTTCACTAGACAACTCAGTGAAGATGTGGAACCTAGACAAATGGCCGCGTCTTTTCAATATCGGACTACACATGGACACAGGCTCAGAATTCCAGGATCCCGGCCAAATTCAAATAGTTTCTATTTTGGTATGGGAAACTCATACGGCTTAGACGGTACCATTCAAGTTTGAATGTTACAATTTATCTACTTTAAATGTAAAGAATAAGGACGCAAATGTAGCGTTAAATTAATTATTGGACCTTCGCTAATTTTTTCAATTACCCTTATAAATCACTACTTTTAACTGTAAGAACTTAACATGCTTGATTTATTATAATACAATCATTAGCATCCAAAGGGTTTAATCGGTGGTACATTATAGTGTGACAGTTTTATCTCAAAAGAAGGTAGTTTGTGTCGCCTAATTTGTAATTGTAATTGGTAAATGGAATGAATTATTTAAACTACGTCACAGCAGCAGTCAGTCCTTAGTTGGAATTATGGTAAATGTAACAAAAGGTGTTCTGGTAGAATGGTAAGTGTAAATTGCTCTATTTAATGCTGCCCAAATTGCATAGAGTTTAACCTGAAACAACTATGAATCCGATCCGTTAAAATATTTGTGTCAACCGTCAAGTGGACGTCTGCTCAGTTCCCATTCTTTGTTTTGGAAAGTTATTATTGGTTTAGGCGGTCTAATATCAATATTAACGGCAGCGGTATACCACATATGATATACACTACACTCACTCCATTCCATTTTAATTTCAAGCACAGTTATGTATCTTCGATTTCGACATACTCTTATACTTATAACAAACTTAATGCCTGCTACATCTGAGTCTTCCCTTCTTTTCAGTGATCCGGCCATGAAACAGTTCCTTCTAAATTTGGATGAGACATTGGCGCTTGGGAAAAAGTTTATCCTTCACGACTTGGACGAGAATCATATTTTCATTGAGCCCGACCTATTGAAAACCCTTCAAGATAAAATTAATGAGCTCATGGATAAAATGAGCTTCCCGATTACGACAGAGTAGACAGCCCGTTTGAGTTTGAACTTTGTATAAGTGTTTGGTTGTGCTGTCCTATAAACTATAAGTCAAATTGTATTCTGTAAGTATAAAGTATTGGTGTTCACTTGTGAACTTGAAAGAAATGGCGTCCCGTGAGGCCCGTTCAAAGGATGCAGGACGAGTCCTTGATATGGTAGCAAGGGTTCGGAGACAAAAGAAAGCTTTGGAGTCCCTTGAGCAAGATAACTTTCAAGAGGAGCCGCACGCTGATTTAGGTAACAGCTAAACAACACAGAGTTGGCGAAAAGAAATCCTAAGTGCATTGTAGCATAAAACAGTGCAACGTCAGTAAACTAAATATTAGGTAATTATGCTTTGTATCACTTGATGATTCTAGTTATGAGCAAGAGGGCCCCAAAGTTTCAAGAAGTCCTTGATCCGAGCAAAACAGCGACAAGGAAGCGGAAGGCGAGGTCAACAGATTATTACAAAAAGTATGTTAATTGGAAAATATTAAGCGTATTAAAGCATAGCCTAAACTCTATACTTATTTCCTGCTAATAAAACCTCACTGCAGGACTCTTCATGATTAAATTATTTTATCCAGGTACAGAAAAACCATCCCGCAACTTGTGGAAGAAGATTTCCACAAACGGGAAGACGGACTTTGCTACTACACAACAGCCCAGGCCCCACCCTCAAAATATCCGAAGCGTCATTTCTGCAATGTTTGTGGGTTCCCGTCCACATACACCTGCGTCAAGTGTGG
This sequence comes from Hypogastrura burkilli, assembly GCA_034696285.1. NCBI lineage: Eukaryota > Metazoa > Arthropoda > Collembola > Poduromorpha > Hypogastruridae > Hypogastrura > Hypogastrura burkilli. The sequence continues at coordinate 23,317 of JAQFZY010000148.1, read as the reverse complement.
TGCAAAGTTTTGTTCTGTTAAGTGTAACACAACACATCAGGAGACTCGATGCCTTAAGTGGACTGCGTAAAATCTGTAGCCTTTTCTTCAGTTTTATACAATAAGTATACCTACCGTAAAACCTTATTTCTCAAGTGATAAAATACTTGGACACTGGACACCTATGTAATTGTAATATGTATAATGCAAGTTGGCTCATCCTTCAGTATCTTTCTGCTCTTCAGCTTCTGTATTAATTTAACAATGAATGTCGGATATTTACTTCGTTTTTATGTATGGTAACTTTAAAAATACATTACATGATTTTCTTAATATTTGGCATGGGGTTCGACAGAATGTTTAGAATGCGTAAGTCTCCTAATACAATATGACTGACCCTGACTATACTTAGCCTTTTTGTTTCACTTATATGCTGTGTCCACAAATATTATGATGACTGAGAACTGGAACCTCTAGCACGTTAACATCACATTTTTCAATTGACAAGATAAGTACTGTCCAAAGCCCCTACTCCACTAGCAACTCCGCCTTCGTTAGCTGAGCTTGCCTTGCTCCTCAGCATATGTCCAACCGACTCGTTTAGGAGTACGTTGTCCGCATCTCTATAATGTACAGAAGAATTGTTTTAAAAATATAAATAGCTGCATAGTGCATTCCCTACAACCTTACCCAAGAATTACACCAAATATTCCCAGTTCACCAACAACATCTGTAAAGATTGGCTCCTCATGACCAGGCCTCAGAATATAGTTCTTTTGGGCATATGGAATTATCTTATCCATAAGAATCCAGGCATTCCTTTCGTCGGAGTGACGAATTTTCTCAAGGCTCCTCTTAATGTCATCGTCATAGACATTATTCCCGCCGCCCTCCCTCTGAGGCTTTAGGACGTATTGAGAAGGGTTTAGAACGGCAATATCGATTCTATCGTCAGCCTGAGGGTCGTTCTAAAATATTTAACAAAATAATGTTACTTAATGTTTACTACTAGAAATTCATATTTAATATTTTGGAGTGAGAAGTGACATACCAAATCAAGGGAATACAGTCCCGTAAAAGTCTCCCTTACTGTCCTAACTTCTTCGGGGTCGTCTAAAAAGTCCTCAAGGACTCCGGGCCGAGCCAACTCTTGCTGAACTTTCTTCGTCCCTGCCAACTGGTAATGAATGGACGGGCACTTGATTGCTCTCGACCTTTCCATCAGAAGTCGGGCACTCCATTCTAGCTCGGAATGATAGAACCCAGGCATGTATCCGGAACGAAAATACACTACTGCAACTTCAATTCCGTTCCTGGAAAAGTCGAACTTAAAACTGTCCCTTGACACTAAATTCGGAAGAGTTGTCTAAGAACTTACACGGTGAGGCGCTTGTCATCTTCTAAATGTGCCTGATTCCCGATTTCAGTAAGAGTCCGTCGAATGACCCGGACTTTTGGATTTTGCTCCTGAATTTCGAATTCGAGGAAGCGCTGGTCCCCAATGTTAAAGCTCCTGTCTTCTGTCACAAATAGCACTGCTGAACTGGAATAAGTAACTTGTTGAATTATTACGGGAGACACATTTTTTAAATCGTATTGAATTTATGAATACACATGCGGCTTGCGGCTTACTTTTCTGGTCCCCCATACACACTAAAAGCTCTCAATATTCCCGAGGCGTAACCGCTAAGGGTTTTACTAACCGGAATCTGAGAACAAAACAAAAATTAGTCATCCTCAATCCCCATTATTGCATAGAAATATACTATGAAATTTATTTTGTCAATTTTATACCTACGTTTTCTATATTGTCTCCTTGTCCCATAATCCTTAGAACCAGCCTGAGATACGTGTTTAAAAAATCAACATATTAAAATTATGACTGAAAGGATTTTGCCGATCCGGACTATCCTGCACTTGAATGTTAAATTACTTGTGCCAGTTAGGAAGAATTGTGGTCAGAGCCCCGAAGCTCGACGCTATTGTATTGACCTCGACTTGCTTTATCTGTCCGGTCGGCTGGTCCAAGAAGTAATCCGATCGGAACAGACCAAGGGAGAATTTCTTGAAATCAGAAAGAATAATACAATCATTTTCATTTACAATTTTTACAGTAAATATACTATTGTGTCAGTATTAGCTTTTAGTACAAATACATATTTTTTCATACATACTTGAACCACTTTTTCCTTATGAACTGTATCATAAATCTTAAATAGGCGCCCAGTAAACTGGTCCACTTGAATAGTCCTGGATATGAACAAAAAATAATGGAACTTCGTGTTACTAAAATGTACAATCTATTTGCATTACTGACATGTGTAATGTGTATGTACTAACTAGCTACATATTTATATACTTAACTAAAACAGTGTGCCAAGTAAGTAATTTGTAATTCATGTGGTTACTTTGCCAGGGTAGATCGTAAGAATTCATCGTCATGAGCAACTTTATGCATCAGCTTATTTAGAGATTCTTGAATTCGGACTGCCTTGTCGAATTCCGGACGAGGAAATGATGACGGGAATAGGAGGAATGGAGCAAAGGTCAGTGACTCACGGGAAAAGTGCTCCTTGGATCGCATGCCCACACCTGTCCACATAAACAGATGAAAATCAAAAGTTGGTTCACGTTCGTAAGTTAGTACCTGTACCTGTATGGAATGGATATGGATAGCATTAACTACAGCTTGAACGCAGTTTAGACGGTTTTCATTCGAAAATCGAATATAAGATTATTTTGTACCTGTCTCACCTCCCTGGTAAGCCGTATTCTATGTGTAAGCGTAAGCAGCTGCCTGTCTGACAGGACAGTATACAACGCGGAGGTCGGTTGTTGACGGAGCCAACCTCAGTTAGATACTCCAACAAGAGGTCGGAGGTACATATATTTCATATCAAATGAAAATGATCAATAATCACCAGCAGCGCTTCCTTGCGCTTCGCGCCTAGTCCTAGTCGTTAAGGCTTGGACCAAAATTGTACATATCGTTCATGTTAAATACTATGAAATTAATTATGTCCTTCAACTTACCATGAAGTACTGCCCAGTCTTTGGCCTTTTCAACAAGTTCAGGCAGCAAACTCTTCTCGGTTATTGGCAAAGGAATGCAAGTTGGAAGGTCCATGACTCCGGTTCCGCTCCTACCAATTAGATCCCACAATTTTCTTAAGGCTTTTGCAATTTTCGCCGTGACTAGCTCAAACTGCACGAATAATGGTTCAAATTACAACGTAGAAAAAACTACAGGCTAATCTTATCAGCTTGCCTAAAAGGTCAGAGTGCAAGCCCTTTTCCTCACCGCGCACCGACAGTATATTTCTTGTTTTTGAATAACCGTACCAGAAGAGTTCTCACACGAATTTCAAATTCTATGGGCGGGAAATTTTTACTCTGATTTTGACTCGTGTGTGATTCTTGTTCTTGTTGTGACTTGTGTTAAGATCAGAAGGCCAAGGTCACGTATTGTCTTTTCTTCTTGACTTAATTCTGATTTATTTCGTCTACACACATTCAGTTGCGGGTAAATGTCAGTTTCAATTATGCTGCTTACTAACTAGATTCTGATCATTATGTACGGAGCCTGGATTTTGAAATTAAGGAGAGGAAGACTGAAACTGAAAAGTATCTTAGTCTTCTTCCACTAAATACGAGAAGCTTGGGAAACACTCGTAAGTTACTACACTACAAACTCCTTGTTACTGCAGGGTCAAAGTTTAAGCAACAAGTTTACAACAGCAACAACAACAGCAAGTTTAAGTATGTCTATGTACATGTGGACTACTCCTACTCTCGCTACACCGACTTATGGGATAGTTCGTATTTACTTCAGTGGTTCACGTTGATATTGATATTGGTATATGCATATTGTTATGCATTAGCGGACTCAGGATTCTGTCTAATATTTTTTCATAGATACAACTTGCAGATTTTTAAACAGAACAGCAATGGGTTCTAGAAAAAGGAAATGGAGTTGGATAGCTCTGGACCAAGATATTAGCCAAGATCCAGATCCAGACATAGTCCCTGTCTCTTCGGAAGAGGAGGACAACACTGTGATTGATGACGATGAGGATGATCCTGAGAAGACTATTATTGAAGTTGAGTCACCTGTTCGGATCCGGAACAGAGTCATCCCGCTCAGCAACAGCGACCCAGATATACTGCCAAGTACAAAGACAATAAGCAGAGAGATTGGACGGCAGGCTCTGTTAATTGAGCTGGAAGTCGTCATTTGTCATGTTTGGAAGACTCATAACTTAACTCAAGTTATGGTTAAGGATTCGGACAATTTGATATCAGTTCTGGAGTTGACAGCTGAGAAAAGTCAGGAATTAATGAACCACCTTGAACCTGGGCAGTTTTTACGATGCACAGGCCTTTTGGTTCTTGAAAAAATATCAACGAAAATGTACGTTCGGAGTCGGAGTTATGTTTTGATATGTTACTTAATATTAGTTACAAATATATATTTTATGAAAATGAGACGTTTTCACGTTAGTACGCAGTTAGCTTTAGCTTCCGATTGTTACAAAAATTATATTTTTTCCGTACAGATCCATGGCGTTCTTTTCAGTTATGGCTACTTTTGGCTGCCAGCAACCCGTCTACTACAAGCTTTTGTTCTCATGTGAGTCAACGTGGGAAGTCCTGCCGTTGCTGGATGTTGAATTTGAAGGAATCAAATATTGTCCAACCCTAACATTAGAGGAACTATTACTGGTAAATGGGCAGAAAGGTGTTTTCGAATTTGAATTCAGGCTCCAATACACACATAATTAACATACATTTGTGTCCAAAAGGTTCCAGACCACGCCGACTGTCGTATTATTCTTGAGGGTAAACTTCAAAGGAAGTCAAGATCAGAATTCTACCTTACTGATGATTCTGGTGCGGATATCAGGCTCAAGATCACAGTTCTACCCTCATTTTTATCCGATCAGTTCTCGAGAATTGACTTGGAACAACTTGTGCGGCTGCATTTTTTACGATATTTTGCTGGTAAGGCCATTACTATTAGTTCATTCGGAGCCTTTCAAGATGAAGTCATTTGATAACCTTCAGGGCTAAATATTTAAATGCATTCCTGTTTTCACTTGATTCCAATCAGAGTTCGTTGACGTATCTTCAGCTTACTGCGTACTACGCTCTAAAGCATGATTTTTGATTTTGCTCCAGCTACAATGTTAACTAATCTGGCTCACTTGCATCATAACCTTCTAACTATTTTATTTTATTTTTCCAGGAGTTGTTAACTTGGACCAATACAGCTCAGTGGAGCAGTGTAAGTTTATGTGATATTGATACTTAACCTCTCTCCAGGAAAAGTAATTAAATTCTTCCATAACCATAATATGTTCTACGAAGTTTAGCACTATTAATTGTGCCTGGCTTTGAAGTAAGTAGGGGATCCCGCTTCCGCAATCAATACTAACTACCGGACCTAATAAAGCATGTATTAAATGTACGGATTTCCCGATAGTTTTAAACTGAATGGCTATTATTAGTATCTGTGTCGTTGAATAATCAATAAATTGGGTTATTAGGACAGGACTGTTAGCAACTGCAGTTGTGTTGGTTGTGGCATAAGAACATGAAATCCCAACATTGCGTACATGCGGCAAAACGGGAATTTCGGGCGGAATTCAAGGGATAATTTTGAAACAGCAGACAATCTAGTTGTTTGGTACGTTTGGTAGTTAATCAATGACCACGGGAAGTCTGCGTTAAATTAAGGATATTACGTAGAAAATACTTGCATTCCTAGTATTGTTGACTCCATGCATGCCTCCAATTTTATGCTTGTTTACAATATTGAATGCAGTAATCTTAAAATGTAAGCGCTAGGAAACGCAGTGCTTGAGTGACCCTGACATTCTCATTCCTAGCAAGCTCTTAAAAATGTGAATGTCACACAGACAAATGCAGCTGCTTAGTCGTAATTAAATTCTGCATTGGACTGCATTTAGTATTTAAGCCTGTTTTAACAGCCAGCCTTATACTTTTAAATACCTACTGGGACTTGATCTTGATGATGCATCAGATAGGCCTGGAGTTATTAAATTAAATCAGTATGAGACATTCCTTGTATTTTGTGTTTGTGTATATACATTAATAGTTATACAGAGTACAACGTACAGCTTGTAATTATCATCATTACTTTTTAATTTCAATGCCAAAGTCGTGAATGAGATGGGAATAAACTTGAGACAGTCAGCGTTTATGCATCCCTCAATGAAATGCATAATGATGAGCCCAGCTACAATTGTTCGTAGTTGTAATACTAGCAATAATAATACTGCATTTTTATAACCCAGTCTCTATTTCCTTGTGTTGCAAGCACAGACATATTCTCCGCAGCGCATATTCCATCAACTAATGCTCATTCCAGAAATTATTTAGTAGTTGTAAACTGTAGCCGAATAATAAGCCTTGGAACTATTATTAATTACGGATCATGGCTTTTCGGATTTTAAGCTGGAGTACTTCCCTGTATTAATCTATAAATCATATAAATTCGACAGTACATCAGAATCCGTTTACCTTTACGATAGTTGATGATAGAACTGACAGCTACTGTGAAGCCGTACGCTCGTTAATTGAAAAACTGTAACCATTATACGATTGGACAGAGAAAGGCGCCCAGAACATGTAGTCCCTTTTGTTTTGAGGAACTTTATTAATTACTAGCCCAGAACAAAATCCTGATTTACATTTTGCGGGTTTCCAAAATTAAAGTCCTGGAGTCGGAGCATTATTAAAATTATTATTATGAGTGGCAAGCCCCGGCAAGTTTACAATTATAATTTACAATGGAGTAAACGGTACACAGAGACACTAGGACACTATGGTAGAAGGGAAAGGTCAAAAGAATTAACTTTTCGGATAGCCAACATTTAGATTAGGCCCTGGTTGTTTTAATAAGTTTTTGGCCTCTAGTACATAAAATGATTCAGAGCTGAGGTTTCCCCTATTGTCTCAATTTGATTACTTTGAGATTGGATTGTGCACGGAGAGGGAAGGGCTACTACTTTTGTGTTTTCTGTATTGTACATATTTTGGCAACCCGTTCACGGTTCTCTGCCGGGTTTTTATCGGAAGCCAAAGAAGTATTTTTCAAATTATTAGCTTGTAATTCATGACGGTGGGCCCGGTTCGGGGCTTATGTTTTTAGTTGGAAGGGTTGAAATTAGTTTTTCGAAGCCGTAGTGATTCCCACAATCATTTGGTTGCGTCTTTGATTCTGATTATCCGAATCTACAGCATTTATACGCTTTTGGGGTGGTTTATGTGATACAAGATACAACTGTGTGTACGTAGCTTATCTTCTGGTTTTCCGTACCTGTACCCACTCTACGTCATAAATCTGCAGAGGCATTACTGTACCAAACAGTGTAGCAAATACGTGTACATAGTTCTAGTTGCTACCGGAATGCCTAGTCATAAGTCATCATCGTAAAACAAATCGTTGATTCTTATTTTTATTGTTATAAATTGTAATACGCAGTGTGCTCCGGCTCTTTAGTCGATAATTGTCCAGCTGTGTTCCAGTTTTAACTAAATTACAAAGTTTCTAAATACTCAACTGATTATATTTTGACCATGTATCGTACATGGTATAGCATTTAAATTATGACATGAGTTTTCATATAACTTAGTATTCACATGTAAGACTAAGATAGTAGTTTATTTGTGCCGCGTGCCACGCCAGGCCGCATAGATCAATTGATTGACTCAAATCATGGACTCAATTTTGTATATTCATAAACGATACAACAACTTGGTGGTTTTGTATAATAAAGACCCGAAGGGCGGTTGTTGTTGTTATGTTATATGTACTAGTACATCATTATCATAGTTTTGAGATCCAGATATTGCTTCTATGCTTAATCTGACACGAGGTCTGTCAAGGATCCGTGTCCTGAAATCCAGTCATTATGTGGATAGTGGATGTAATAGGTAGGCAGGGTGTCTCCTGCGTCATTATCTCTATCCGTAGCATTGTTGTTAGTTGCTACCGGGCCGGCCGGCATCTTTGTGGAGCATACGATTTTGCATGACATGAAGCTACCTTTTAGCAGTTAATAGTTAGTACTGGAAGCACATCTTAGATATATCGAGATATGCTTTACTGCGCGTCCAGACGCCAGAGTCATCATTCCCCGCAACTTATGGGTCTCTTTGATCCGAGGCGGTAATGATGACGATGATGAGATGATTTATTTATCCTTTGGGATTCAGAGCTGTACGTTAGAGTCAATCCCATAATTTACCTTGCAGCGGTTGTTTCACTAGCACAGCAGGTTCGCTTTATTTTGGCAGCTAAACGTAAACGCCATGGAATTAGGAAAATTCTTTGATTTAAGTGAAGTAATTTGTAAATGAAATTCTTCAAAGAAAAATCCATTGTGATTAAGCTGAAAATATATATTATTACCCGGGTTGCTTATAAGATGCCTTTTTTTTTAAGTCTGTAACATACACTTATCTACGAAGATATTGGTCTTCCCTTTAATATTGGAATTGGCGTAATTCTCGGAATCCTGATTGTCGTCACTGGACTGTCCTCCCTGATCCTACTTGTGCCCATATCGAAGCTTATGGCCAGGTGAGGGCGACAAGTGATAAATCTCTCCCGCTTCCTTCCCTTACAACCACTTCTCCGAATTCGGGCCGGAAGCTTAGCTGGAGCGGATGTGCGGAGGAACTCTCGAGCAAATACCCGGGCTTCTTCCATTTTACACTATTGACTCAACCCAATGCGTTCTCTACAAAGTGGGCCCGAAGGGATGAAATCCTATTATTATGAGGGGGTGGGACCCGAAATTCACATTTATTAGAGCTGCTAGTTGCTACATCACGATTTATGCCGAAGAAATTCAATTTTATGGCTTGCAGTAATTTAGGATAGACATTATATATTATGGTAGTGCTTCTATTGGGTTTGGAACTAGTTGAAAATGCTCCAGATAATTGGAACAAAAGAGAAAAACAAAGTGATAACGAACTAGAAAAATTAGAGATTGGACAGCTTGCGTTTTAACCTGCCAATAATATCCATTTTGCCACAATGCTTCTAAATTTATGTTTACAATTATTCCAAGTTAATTCAATAAGCTAAAGTGTATAATAACCATAAGGATAAAAGCATTTTCCCTATTAAGGTCGATTGGAAAAACTGGAATGGGGTGAGTCAAATAATAATGTTAAGTACAATGGTACAACAATGTGAAGTGCCCGGACCCAGAAGAGTAGCCAAAATATTGTTGCATGCCTGGATTGCGTGTAGGTGGCAGGCCCGGGCCCAAAAATTAACTTAATAAAGTAATAATGTATCTGTAGTGGAGGATCAGTCTAATTGTCGATTATAATGATTGATTCAAGTTTGCCGTGCGGGCCCGGTTGCGTCAAACATCAAAGTCCGCCAAGAAGTACACGAAAAAATTAGTTATAAAAGGTACATGACGTGGACGCAGTAGCTTGCTCTTTCTTTTACCTCAACAATACAAATTAGTTATTATGTGATGGAACACGCCAGTAGTACTTACCCTGATAACCTTTGGTGGGTGGAAAACAAATCTGGATCCGGAACCGGGGTCGATTTAATTCAATCTAAGTGTTTTTCCGCTTCTTATTGACGCTGAAGAATAAGCCGAGCAGGTATTTGTGATTTTGCATTAAATAGGTAAGAAAGAGGCGCGTGGGCGTCGGATAGATATATGTAGTATGTAGTACTGCAGCGCATCCTATTCCGAGCTCTGCGGATCCTGTTGCATGCCATTATTATCCAAGGTGTGCCAGTAAGTCAGAAGGGAAATGATGAGGCCAGAGCCATTATTGACATTTTGACAGGAAACTGGAAAGTAATATGGACACGGCTCACTTTTGACTTTGGTAGAATCTTCTATTCCCAATTCCCATTCAGGTTCGGCAGGAAACTCTATTAATCATTATCAAGGCACGTACAATTCCCGGAAACAAATAAGCTTATACCTAGCGTTGTAAAAGTTCAATTTTACGACCCCGATTTTCTCCACTTTAAAGTTAGGCATAAATAACTTCTCAACCTACCCTAAAGTAGTTAAAACAAAATGGCACATACCCGACTAAATTGAAAAACTAAAATTTTTTTAGAGCTGTGCGAAATATATTATTTTAACAGAAAAGATTGTAACTAGATATCTAACCGAGGATCTAATATTTACGTGAATAAAGTCCGGTTTGGCAGCGCAAACTTAACTTAATTTGATACCTGGCTCAATATGCCTTTGTATTTAGACATTTTCGCTGAATTAAATATATCTTATGCTGCAAGAATATTAAATTTTAAACAAATTGTGGCCATTTCTAAGTAAGCATTTTTCGAATTATCAAATCTCGCAAGATTTTATAATATCACTCTTTAGCTACTTAATATAAGCGATTTGATGCAGCGTTTTAGTAAATCAGAACCGGAAGGCGGAAAAATATAATGATTTAAGCATTTAAGCTAACTTAATTTCTGGAAATACGTAGCCACTAAGCGGAAGTCTGTAAATATGGCTGCGGTCCAGTATAATGCGGTTTTAATAGGTAATAGGTACAGTAAGCCTGTAATTCGTTTATTCTTATAAATATACTTCGGGCCGCGCCGCCGGGAATCAGTGACCTTTTTAAGCAGAATTTGACTAAATCGTAATACAATCTAATATTTAATGCCTGATCCCACGTCTCGCTGACACATGACTGACACGACCACTACTACTGGCGGAAAACTTGGACAAAAGGCTCGTATTGGTTTAGCTACGTCAATTTAAATAAGCATATTCCGTCCAGCTTTTTCCCCTTATATGAATCCTAATATACATTTTTTTATTGTTATTCTGGCCCAGCAGCCGGATATTTTTACCGTACCGGAGTTACTACTGCTGCGGCGGCAGGTTGGGGATTTCCCGATTCTTGAACTCAGTTGTATAATTAAAGTCCTCTATTTAGTTCTATTACGTAGTACATAGAAGGTTAGGAGGAAGGCTGTCCAGCTTCCTTTCAGAACTTTCCGTGCTGCACGTATTTATTATGTTGTATAAGACCCAGCGTCTCGGGAAGGTCAAAACAGCTGGATTTGGACTCGTGAATCCCTAAATGATTTGTCCATGTCCATTGAAAGGCACAAGTTGATGGAGTTTGCCCCATGTGAAAAAATCCCGGGAAAGTCGCAAGCATTACCACTGAAGCCTTGTCGAATTATTGTACGACCAAGCTACTTGTTCCTACAGATTGGGCCGCTTGATACTTCTAAATTATGGTATAGGGGTTCATTAAACGTGGGAAGGGATCCCAGGGCCCAGTATTATTATTATTTGTTTCCTCCAAGTCATTATGAGCCTGGACTATGGGCTGGAAGCTGGAATTATGGATCCTGGAGGCTTACTTGCGGATCTTGGGGTTTAGAGGTCATGCTTAGGACTCTAAGCGAATGGGAGGTCTTCTTCTCAAATGCGCACCGTATTCTAAGTCATACGAAGTCACTCTTCATTCGTATTAATAAATCTACATGTCTGTATTATTTATTAGAAAAAAATTGAACTCACGTTAATATGTGTCAGCTTATTCAAAGAAGCAGTACTTCACCCATGAGTCAATAGTACCTGTATCTGAGTTACAGATTCCATTGCCTGATCTGTGTCGTTCAAATGTCGAACAAAACAATAATGTTTTATTTACATCGACTATATGTCTCCACTCTTCTGTCTGTCCCACTTCCTTTGGGAAAAAGTATACAATGCCGAGATTCCCACCTATATTTTCTGCACCGTGCGCTATTGGCATTTGGCCTGTCAAGGGGCCGGGATTTAAAGTTCCTATTCAAATGCATACCTAGTATTTTACTGTACGCTGGGAAAAGGTCTCGATCCCAATCCAATGATGCCAAGCCCTGATCCTCAATTCATACTCCCATGTTCCGATAAATATTCGCATACCTAATGCCAAAAAAGTGAAAGTTTCCATCCACCTAAGCCCTGTATCTGTAGGTGGAGGTCTATTCCCGTTGAATTCTATTCGCACTACCTCCATGCATATAGATAGGGCAGTTAGCGTGAGAGGCCCAACAATGGGAGTGGGACACCAAGTGCATTCTTATTCAAATAGATGCAGCTGCATCTCTGAAAGTGGGACAGGAGACTGCATGAGCATTATATAACAATGAGACGCCCGTTAGGGAGCTCGGCTGTAAAGATGGAGCTCATTCATGGTAAGCGTTTTAGGATTTTTGGCTCATTTTGAAGTTTGCATAGATATATATGAGCGATACGACTAGTTGCTAACTCAGCCGAGCTATAGCTACAGATTAGTACGTATAGGATTATGCCTTGTGATAAGTTAATAAACATTTACTAGCTACTACTTCCACTTGTGTGGACGATGACTTGGATACTTTATACTTGCAGATTGAAGGAGATAGCCCATTTGTGATTTGTCAACTGTCTTTTATTTTCAAAAGAATGGAATTTAAATTTAGTAACATGACAAGCTGTATCGGAAGATAAGACTACGAATGGGAATTTTGGTCATATATTGAAGCATCCTGCATATTAATTTTTTATGAAATTCATGCCAAAATGTGTATCCTAAATACTTCAATGCAGTATCCAATGCTGTAAACGTTTGCACGCAAACTATATTTAATCGTTCCAATTTTTAGGACGCTCAAATTCGGGCTCATTTGTCGTGTAATTTTGGTAATTGTCAATTGCGTGGTTTACGGGAGTCCGCTTGACAGGGCCTTCATTTAGAACTGATTTAATCTCTTGAGCACAACTATATGCTTCCTTTGTGAACGGTTATGTAAAGTTAAAGTATATAATTGTAGCCAGAGATGATATAATTTAATTTACAATTGTATAAAACAAAAGCTTCCCATTCAATTTATTTGTGCTACATACGTTCGAGTCTGTTATGTACTCAATCCCTACAGGCTCAGGAGATGCGATAAAGCTAAAACGGAAATACATATGTATCTATTATGTACATTCCAGTACCTTACTTACCTACTACGTATTTATGCTTTTTCGTCAAATCATGAGCTGGGAAATCCAGCAGATCAAAATCTGGAGCTAAGATAAGTCGAACCCAGGGTCATTCTTATTGTGCGTTCGGCCCCTTTCATCCCCATCCCCATCCTGTATGTATCTTGTGTATTCCCACAGACAACAGAGTTAGTGCCTTGAGAGATGGTCAGTGAAAACTGGAAAAGCACCGCGTCATTTGCTTAAAAGTTGCAAATAGTAAGTACAAATTATTTATGTCTCCAGCTAGGCTAAGCAAAATAAGTTGTACTTTGGGAATGTATGGAATACCTACGACATACGGTGCATATTACACCAAGTATAGAGCAGATACAACATTATGGTGCATATTATAAAGGAATTTACAGAGCGGATACGACATATGGTCTACATTACACCAAATACAGCGCTGTTACTGCATTTAGTACTCATGAGACTAAATCAGAGCGACTACGACACATGGTACATATTACACCAAATCCAGTCTTGATACTACATTTGGTACTCATGAGACTAAATACAGAGCGGCTACGACACATGGTACATGTTACACCAAATACACTCCAGATACTGCATTTGTTACTCATGAGACTAAATACAGCGCGGCTACGACACATGGTACATATTAATCAACTGCAGAGCGGCTACGACATATAACACGATATAAACTATTTCATTTACAGGTGGACTACATTATGATCTCATATTTGTACATTTAGATATACTATGTAGTAGTATAATAAACACATCTAGACGGGCCTACGACAGGAAATTTATTAACCAATGTATAGGTTCATACGACATATAATTTTCTTGACCCATGTACTACAGAGTTTACGACATACCGTGCGGACAGACGGATAGACGGACTTGTTTACACTTTTACATGAAAGTTTTACACTGTGATCATGAGATGCGATTTGTGATGCTAGTTTTGGTTCCAGATTTGCTGCCTTTAGTAATAAGAGTTGCGACGGACAGACGCGCATGTCCACTAAGAATATGAAGGCATAACCTCCTGACTACTTTGACGGGCCAATAAAACAGGGGCGTCCTTAGTATTCGACGTTGGGGGTGCTCATAAGTTTGACAGTTTTAATTCTGCTGGAGGCTGAGAAAAATGTTCGCTTTTCGCTCCCAAAATCGGCGATACTGCACTTTATCTGAGAGAATTCGGCGAGTTTAATGTACAAATGAAGTTTTCAGGGACATTTCGAGCGCACTCCTAAACACGCGGCTGCATTAAATACTTGCTTTACCTATGTACATTAAAAGCCGTGTTACAGGTTACAGCGTTGGGATTGAACCGGCCTAACAATTTAAGATATGATCCCGAGTAGACGGCAGACAACATAGCTATGAACGAAAAACAGGCAGTTATGAAGAATGGCGAACATGAAAACGACGTGTCTCCCCTCTCATCAAATCAATCATCTTCCCTTCCAACAACACATTTTATTCTGCCACTTTTTGCCAGTCATTATGTGTACCGCCGGTTACAGATTGCAGTTGTCTAGCAGCTCTCCGTGCTCGTTAGGTAACTCAATATCTCACCAGGTGAAGATTATTTATGTATCGTCCAAACTAAGGCGTCCTGTCGTTGCGCACCGCAATTCTCGATCTCCGTAAGTGTATGTAAAAAATAACATACTTCGATATTTCTTACATACGAATATGTTCAACTTACCACCGCCGCTGTTTGATTTTACTTTTAGCTTAGAAAAATGATTTTTAATTATTATTCCATGGCGTCGAATCAAAATAGTGTGTGATCCGAATGAAGATATTTGTGTATTTACTGCATGACAAAATTCCGTAGTAAAGAATGACCAACAGTTCTGCTCTTGTATTATGTACATTTACATTCTATTCGTGCACTCGTGAACATGGAGCCCCACTGACAATGAATTAAATGGTTCCAAGCACTATAAAGCAAATTCCTTCTCCGAAGCGTTACCAAATTACATCTGTCTTCAAGTCTTGGCCTACCCCCGCCTGATTACTTAATGCGATTCACGTTGTAAGTAAGTCATCTGCTTCGCGCCATTTGATATACTGCCTTACTCAGGCCTGAGCCCCTAATTTTAAGTCTATGCAACTAAATCCAGGTTGAGGGACTTGGACTCTACACATTACGGTAGGCCTCTCCTCGGTTGGATTACGAGCCTCATTACGACACTTTCCCTTTTTATGTTTTACACGGCGCGAAGATCCATCTTCCTCCGGCCGACGACGACGACGACGGGATGAAGATTAAGTAGGACACCAGCTTGGCAAAGCATTGTTACTCCTGCACGCTGTAAGGCCCATTAGTCCTCCTGTTGGGTGAGTCCTACGAAAATGGGTGTCCGGAAGCGTCGTTAAGGGCGCTTCCAGCGATCAGCCTTCAGCGCATGAATAGCAAATGCCTGTATCTGGCATCTCCATTCTCAAATCCATGCCAATAAGGACTTGTGTGCTAAACGGCTTAAGATTATGACACTTTAAGTAAATAGCTGGGTAATAGCAATATTATTGCTGGGGACTTTAAGTATAAACCATATATATCGCCACTTCGATCAGTAATGACGAATTTCCATAGTAAGACTCTCCCTGGATTTAGGTGATTCCTCGAATTTTTTGACGCTTGTAGGAGTTTGACTTATATTAAAATTTTTATTTAGGACGAATTCTTAATTGTTTTCGTTTTACGCATCTAAGGCGTACCTATCACGCAGGTAAAGGATACTTACATAATGTTTTGCGGATTAAAATGCAGTTTCCGCTCACATATTGATATGGTCGTATAGCGTGGTATTGTATTTATGCATATACCTATCCCTAATTTATACCTTTATGGACATATGGATTACCTAGATTTAGGTGTGGAGTGCTAAACGGTGGCCTGGGAGATAGATGGTGGGACTCAATGCTCAGTAGTGCAAGGAGAATGAGCCTCACTTTCTCTTTCCTCATTCCATAATCATAAATAATATACGTTTTGTACGCCTTCTTATGTCATAGGCATAGGCCCCAATCTCCATCGGCTCGGTTCCACCTTCCTTATAAGAGCCTCTCTTCAGAGGAACACACAGTTATCTAACTATCTATCTCCTTCTTCTTATTAATAAGAGCGTAAAGGGTCCATAACATTCAAACCTACTTTTAGGCCCACGTCTAACATCTCACATGGCTCCGCAGTATCCTTTTGTTCTGCCTATATCTTAATCTAGAAAAATCACAATATTAACACGCCCGGAACTAAATATATTTTAATATGTTTGTTTTGCATGATTTAATATAGCACGTAAATTAACTGATTTTTAAAAATGAAATTTCAACAATTTTTACTAACCTTATTTGTACAATCAACCGTTATTCTTCTCAAATTTACGAATCTGAGTACCTAAATAAATTAACAAGTTAATTAATTTAAAAAAAAATTAAATGTTATCAATTTTATTTTGTCCATATGGAATTTGAAATTAGTTATAGTTGTACCCATAGTTGGAATTAAGATTAGCATAAGTAAATATTTTTATGAATTTCAAATGAAATGATTTGACAATTTCCCTTTTTTCTTTTGTTTACCATGCTGATTCTTTGGCGATTGAACATTGAATCCCATATAGAACTGACCACATCCATTTATTTTAGTAGCCAAGGATTACTCCTAATACTATTTTACTATATAGGTACTACTGAGCTGCAGCGTTGCGGTGCGTATCGTGTATCAGCACTATTGTACCTAGCGGGATTTAATTGTTTACTCATATTACGTAGGAACTAGTATAAAGGGACACGATGAATGCAACAGGAACTGAAGTGTGGTGAGGGAGCATCATACAAACTGTAGGTTGTTCGTGGCCCAGCCCAGCATAACGCCAGCCACTTCAACTTGCAACTTGACCTAAAAAGGCTGGGGTGCCCTTTCAGTTTCAATTGAAGAGTGACATGGTTAGTCATAGTACAGAGAGGCAGGTAATTCCTTTCTGGTTGTGGATTACTTACTACATTCAAAGCTACTTACTTCCTGAACTCCACACACACCATATTTTTGTACTTAATTATAGCAAATAAGGAATTAGGTCAGGTTTGTGTACGGAATTCCCTCTCTCATTTAGTTCTGCGTGGAAGGGGTCACGACCCCACTCTGACCCAATAAATGGGACTCGATGCTCTGATTAAAATGGAATGAGTAACCGAGGAAATCCCATTTAGGCACGCTGGGCTGGCTGAGTAATATTTAATAATTGGGTCAAATCCACTAATGTGCTATAATGGAAACAATATTACGTTTTGGTACCTACAACAAAATACCTACTCAGTGAAAAATTCATCATTGTTAATTTTCATATACCTGGAAATATGGAAAAATGAATTTGGGGGTGAAAATAAACATAAATCTCAGGTTGACTTTCATTACAAATTACAAAGAATTTCCTTGCTGCTCAACCAGGCTCCATTTTCCCAGGCCTGTCACCCATCCTAATAATATTATAAATAGCCCGGCACCCATTAAATAGCAATTCAAACGGGCCTGAAAGGGATCCCTAGGCTGTGGATTGATTGCTTTATTGAAACTAGGATTTTTCCTTTAGTCTGCTTTTATGAATTTCGGAAAAATGGAGACAGAGAGATTATAAATGTCACTACAAACTAGATTTGACTTGAAAAAAGTTCCGTTTCTCACATTCCTTTATGAACCGTATCATGGAGTCTTATTAACCCGCCCATGCCCACCGGCCTCGGACCCATTTAAATCTCATTATGAAAATCAAGTTTGGGACCACTTTTACAAAATTTTGGATTTTTCCCTTGAGGCCGGTTATGGGCTCACAAAAATTCCCCGGCTCCCAAGCTCAAGCTCAATATGGAATAGGTAGGCACTATGGGTTGCACTGTACTGTACTGCAACCCGGGCTCGGATTTTTCACCCTCCTCCCGTGTCAACCCTCAACCCTCTCCCTATTATTTCTCCGAGTAAATAAATAGACAGAGCATTAGGGCTCCTGACATTCATCATTTAAAAATAGGCCCATTTGAATGCTCTTATTGTGTCTTGGCTGCTCTTTTGAGTCCCAAGGATTTTTAAGGAGCTCACTAAGCATAACTCGTTCGCATGGCCAGGGGCTAGGATCTAGAATGAAGCCCATATGGGACCAAGGTGGATTAATAACCGAATCCTATTTAAGTCTTGGTTTCTGATCCAACCCCAACCCTCCACATACTTAAAATGTTTGGGGATCACTGTAGAACGTAGAGGGATCCGGAATTTGCATTTCTGTAAAATTAGCGTTATTTATTCAAAAAATATGCATATATAATAACAAAAACTAGTATTTTTTCAAGAATTATAATTTGAGTGTTTTGAAAACACTACATAAATTAAATAGTATTACACTTAGTTTACATAGAAAATATTTATTTTAATACAATTTTTTTCAATTTTATCCGTACGAAAATCCCACATTTTAAATAAAAGTCAAAATTACTATTTATCGCAAATTCAACCTCAGGGATTAAAGAGAAATAGCCTACATTCATATTTATAAATTCCGGTCGTTAAACTGTTACAAAATCCCTATGAATATTTTTTGCGTATAAATAGTTATATAATTTGAGCCCTGCTTCCGTTCAATTGTTCCACTCTTGAATCATCTCTGTATACTTATGCATTATGTATTCTGAACTAGGCCTAGGGTATCAGATCGCGGCACGTTTGCGGAAAAGGAGGTCAGGCTTATTTTCCCTTTCAACAATAATCGTTTCCTTCCATAGTAGTAGTACTATGTAATATATGCACAGTGCATATTAGGTACTGTAGTTAGTATAACTTATAGTGACAGACTTGTGGCGTGGCTGTGGGTGCACTATTTACTTTTCGTTTTAGGAATTCCTACGCCAGAGCATAGCTTAATTGTGGGACGGACTAGGTACTACTACGTCCATGATGATTTCATGCATTGGTGTCACTCATTAGAAGCATTAGTTAGCTAAATACGTGATAAAGGCTGTGGGATGCTTATGTTAAAGGGATCTTGGCCCGTTGGCCTCTTCGGCCCCAAAGCGGAAGAGACTTAGACTTTGCTAATTCATTACCTCACCTTTGGCTGAGTTTATGGGTCTTGGCTAGAGCTTGAGTGTCAGGATTACGCTTACGTAATAAGGCTTGATGGCCTAGTTATTGAAAACTCACCATTTCCCTATTATTCATCATTTATGAGCGGAAAGGGGAAATTTATTGGGGCTTTGGGGTCACTCGACAAGTTTGGTTCCCATAAGGGCCCTCCGAGTCATCACGCTCTTATTCGTCCCAAAAGCACTCTTCCTTTCTACAGGATGAGTCCGTGTACGTACATAGGTGAGTCTGAGACATGGCTTGACTTACTCCACATTTTATTAGGAAGAGCACTGATACAATCTCTATTATCATTGAATTCATGCATTTTTAGAACTTGTTTGGAGGCCTGTTGACTCAGCTTAACTCTATATTTCAGGGATGTCCATGCTTCTTTGCAATTATGCTACTGTGAAAATTGGAAGGACATGTGAATTTTCTATGCTGACATTTTGAAAATCCTTTGATCTCAGTATTACAAAATCTGGGTTTAAATTAATTATAGTTCAAGGTTTGAAAATAAAAATTCAATTTGAATAATTAGTCCATATTCCAGATAAGGACATCGCTACGAAAATGTGCAATACTCGCAGGCAAAAAAAGATTAAATAATTTTACACCGTTAATGATTTGCAATTTATATTTAGCCCAAACAAAATGAATTTGGTTAGACATTTTTGTAAGAAAAACAGAAATGAAATCCTTTGAAAAATAATACCTAATTGTTCCCTTACACGGTATATATAACTCATAAAGTGTTGAGAAAATCACAAATATTCATTTGAGTTTAGAATAGTCTAACACGAAAATCACATAATACAAAGCAATGTAGAGTTATGAAAATCCGAAGTAGATATATATATATATGTATATATATATATGTATAAGCCCTTTCCACAAAACAAAAGGCATTGTAAATTATATTAGCTGCACAGTGAGTTAAAGATGGTAGCTATTTAATGAAGCTGAAAAATACCGTAATTATACAACTTTTTGTATTTAGCTAGCCAAAATACAAAAAAAAAAGAAGTAAAAAACGGTTGGTTGTTTTTGCCTTTGAATGAACCGGATGAAAGTGCTATGACAATGTAAGGTACTATGTATATTAAGGCGACAGAACACCCCGACGCAATCCAATTGTATTCAAAGTCAGTCTCCTGAAATTAATTAGAGCACAAAATACGTCATAATGCATAATACTCACATGTATACCTTCGTATAGCCCTAAAGTAAGTTTGGCTAAAACTTAGACATATAAATAACCTCATGGACGTAGTGTATGGGCATATTATGGATGGGACGGGGTGGGACGTGGGACTACAGTAGAGCCTTGGCCGGAGTCAAAGAACTGTTACCCCATTTGACAAAAAGAGTGATAATAATCCCTGCTGCCGTGTAATAAAGGTATCTAGTTGGATCGTGGATTACTTAATGAGGAGCCTGACCGACCTAGAAACTCATAAACTAAACAAGGCAGAGAGGCTTCGATTGTGTCATACCAGGATAGGACTTTGTATTTGCAATATTTCCTAGCCTCTTCGCAATTCACCTGTAGTACTGTACGTAGGACAGTAAAACCCCATTCCAAGAATGGCACCTTCTTTTCAAGCCAGGTTGTTGCCGTGCACAGGGAAGGTGTGCAACTTTACAATAGAACACTGTACATATAGGAGCTCAGAACCAAGAACGGCTACGCACTTCTGCTTTGACGTAATCCTGAAAACTCAGGCGTCAGATGAGGCGGAGTTTCGAAATTTTAGGAAATGAGGTTCCCTCTGCAGTAGCGGAAGGGCTACGTGGGAATCCTTCTTGGGAGCTTACCGACTGCTAACTTTAAGGCTTTTTCCGAATATATGTGCGATTGCAGAATTAAGCGTAAAGCCTAGCTTTTGCATTGGTTCGCATCTTCCATTCTGGGGCCGTTCATTCACCTTTCGGCCTTCAGCCTGTAATCTGCAATCGTGCCCAAGAGCCATTGAATTTGAGTGTAGCCATTTAAAGCTTATTAAAGGTACCTAAAAATATGACAGTTTTGCGAGTGGTAAAAACAATGAATCGAATCGGTGTAAAATCGAGTTACGGTCAGTTCGGCGAAAAACCATTTTGGCGAAAATTGCTTTTTGTTATGAAAATGCTTAGGCTAACCTAACCTAACTTAATCTAGCCTAACCGAGCAAAAAGGAATTTTCGCCAAACTGACTGTATACCGAAAAAGCACGAAACTGAATGAGAAATATTGAGAAACGAATTCTTAAATAATAGGCCGCTGTACCACAAGATTTGATGTATGTTTCTAATTTATTTTGATATTTCACTATAATAAGAATTAAATTCCAAATATTTTGTAAGCATTTTACATGTTCAGTTACATTTATAATTGAGTACATTATAACACGTCATTTTAAATTTAAGAGATTTTAGATAAAATAATTGATACTTTATTCCGAATTTTTT
Organism: Hypogastrura burkilli; assembly: GCA_034696285.1. Classification (NCBI taxonomy): domain Eukaryota; kingdom Metazoa; phylum Arthropoda; class Collembola; order Poduromorpha; family Hypogastruridae; genus Hypogastrura; species Hypogastrura burkilli. The sequence continues at coordinate 1,738 of JAQFZY010000148.1, read as the reverse complement.
CGTAGAAGATTCATGTCCATGTCATATGATTCGTTCACAATATAAGACACAATAGTTCTGAGACGGAAGCAAAAGTATTAGTATTAGTATTATGTATTGTTGTAGTTTTAGCGTTGTAATGTGTGCAGTTATATGCATGTATATAGAACAGTTTGGGTTGACTCCTATCCTGAGCTTAATTCCCTTTCATTGAGATTCCGAAATTGGGAGGCATAAGCCATATTTGTGCTGCCTTATGGTTTCAGAATTCTGACTCCGAGTCCCCAATTCCTTCTTCAAATAGAATCCTTCTATGCCACGCTCTACTTTTCATTTGGTCACTCGGACTGCTCTGCCACACTTGGTTCTCTGCCGGCCTCAATGGGATCCAATCCCAGGCCCATTACGTAACCCAGAACAATAAAACCTAACAATGGGAAGTAAATTGTGAGACGGAGGAGAATAATAAAGGATTGCCTCAAACATTGTCAAGCCTTTACCCCAATCTGCCTCACCGCCCAGGCTGTCCGATCCGCCTGTCCCTCAAACAATTGGCTTGGGATCCGGAAGAATTCTGGCGTGTAAACCTGTATATTTTGTAATTTGAAGGCGATTTAAGTAACTCGGTCGCAAAAGAGGCATATGACAATAGCTAAGAAAATAATAATTGATTTTAGCTTCTAGTCAGACATAAAAATAAAATAAGTTTATTTATATACATTTTTCCGATACATAGACGAGTTTTAAAAACTATGTTCCGATGCGTTCATTCCTCATGGCTAATTTATTTTTCAACATTTAATGATAAAAAAAAAGCTTTTAGGTGCCTATTTTGAAACAAAACACCACAATATGGAAAAATACAGCTTTTTGGTCAATCCCAATATTGCGGATAATCGTTGATCTCAATAGTTTCCCCAACAAAATTTTCCTATGCTAAACAATTAGACCAGGTCCAGGGAGCCAGATCTATGTACATAGATCTTAGCAGCACGTTTCAGTCTCTCAATATGGTCTGCCTGGAGCACAGGATACGGATACAAATGCTGAAAAGTAGGAAAAGGCTGAGGTCAACAAATATATATTTAGAATTTGATATCCACATCTTGTCGTGCCTTATTGAGCCGAAACTGGACACCGGGCACTATTATTTCCTTCATATAATTATGCCTTTCCTCGACGTTTGGAATCATTATATAAATATGGAAAATACGGAGTAGTAGATACTACATACACAACAATTTAGATTGGACAAGGATAAGTGAGGAAGAAGATCTCACTTATTTCTTGACTTGGTGACAAGAGCTCCACGTGGAGGTCCTATTGATTCCTTCACATTGTCACCTCGCCAATATGCTATGGAGCATCGGTGGAAGGCATACAAGAAACACTTTACTTAACTGAAGCCAACGATATTTCGTATTGGTTATAATACCATTTTTATGCATAATCCTGTGCGACTTGTGCTCGTTAATTTGGCGGGTGAAGACGAAAATTGTGCAATTTTGTATTTAGGAAATTATTTGAATAACGCTTATAATGAGGTATATGAGGTATGATTGACTCTATAAGGCAGAATCATATTATGATTACCTGCATTTTGGCCAACATTCAGCATTTATTAGTGCCCAAAGCCAAATACACCCTTATGGACTATTACCGTAAATTATCTAGTACATATCAGAGATGGGAAAAACCCGGGTTTTATTTTTTAACCCATGGGTTATTGGGTTTTTGGGTTTTATCGGGTTTTATCGGG
>JAQFZY010000147.1:0-45915 GCA_034696285.1 Hypogastrura burkilli | reverse complement strand
TATCGAATATCGAAGGTCATGAATATCGAAATATCGAAATATCGATATCGAAAAATCCGTCGATATCATCTTCCCTACTCGAAACCCTTTGGCTGTACACACACATTTAATGCCAATCTGCATTCTAAGGGTTCTAGTATATACAACACTTTCTGATGTAGAAGGTTGTATCAAATTGTCTTAATTATAAAGTAGTAGCCCCAGAACCAGAAATTCTGGTGAGCAACAGTGGATCGAACAATAAAGCGCTATAAATTCATTGTACGTACAGTAAAACGAGTGCAAGTGAGCTTATAACGCCAAGCTCTAGCCTATCGCACGGCGCTCCGAGAGAGGTATATACCTACATAAAATTAGAATTTGTTTTATTTTATCTTTCAATTTAAAAAAACCCTTATCTCAAGTAACTACCCTTACCTGCTCATCCCCATGCACTAAAACTGTATTACCGTCTTAATGTCATGTCTCAAACGCAATAAAATTCATTGTCCCAGCAGCCGTGCGCGGCATCGCCAAATAATTTGACCCGTTAAGATGAATTTTTACGGGTAGTACCCTTAAGTACCTACGCAAATGCATTGAAACTGTGCTATCCGATTGACTTCATCGTTCAATTTGAGTATGATTTATTTTACCACTAACCGTACTCATTGACAAGAAGAAGCCTGTTGAAAGTTGAAAGTTAAATTATCACTGCCCGCCTGAACCGTCAATAAGTACTAAATAAGTACCTAGTCATATACTCGGTTCCGTAGAGGTGTCGTTAAGTACCCTACCCACCACCTACCGTATCTTTGAATTCAAATTGCGGAAACTTAACATTTTATAATCGTCCCAGTTTAACACAATAACCATACATTCGGTATTGACAAAGAAAGAGTCCGTTGAAAAGTACAACTGAGTGTAAGCCCGTAAGTACCTAAAATAGAGTTTTAAATGTATCCTTTAACCTTAAGTACCAACCCCATGCATTAGAACTGTATTGAGAAACGTTATCATCATTATTGGCCCGATCCCCGGACTCGGTATTTTGTGAAATAAATTAACCTCCCTACACTCATGTCGTACGCCGCTATGAGACAAAATACTTTGTTTGACATTATTTGAATCCCGGACGCAGAAATGGAGGGAGGGAAGGAATTCTAATGAATTAAATCATTAAATACAAATGGAAATGGAACATGACATTTTATGACCTATCTCTTTCTACAGATAGCTTACGACAATAGTGATAGTGCATTTCGTAATGATTGATGCATCATCATGATTCATGATCACTATCATAACTTCATCTGAATGGTGTACATGTAAATTTCCAATGTCAATGGCCCCCCTTGTCACATTGTTCCTCAGACGGCTTTTAGGTCTTAGGTGGTAGTCTTCGGGTTGAGGAATGCGTCAAGTTTCCATTAGTTGCAAGTTGTGTGTATTTTGATTGTGTGCGATGCTGAGGGATTCACTATGGGGAATACGAGGGCCAGAATTGACTGAGGCTTACCGCATTGGGTTAATGTTATTTCTAGGCTATTACACAAATTAAGATCCGGCAAGTTGTCGGGTATTTCTCCCCTCGTATAGCCAATAGTTCCCACTACTGTTGCTACTGCATTCTTTCGGCCCTCCAGAGAGGTCTTTTTGAGGATCTTTTCCGATTCAGTCGCTGCTATGCTAGTGGATCCTCATTTGCTGCTGCTGAGGCCAAGTCTACAACATACACCATACCATACAAGTATCACAGTATCCTACATATACAATATACAATACCGTCAATTCCCAGCTCCTGCTCTGCCTTCTTGCCTGGTAAGTTTAATACACATACATAGTACTACTAGATGAGTAAATAAAAAATTGAAGTGCTCGTCTCGTCTTCTCATAATAATCAGCTCATCATCACCATCATTCGAGTTTTATTACTCTACATTGCTTAGAGAATAGGAAGTCCTCTGATTCACGCCTTCGTCTTCGTTCGAAGAGTTCGTATTACATATCCAAAGGGACTTCGCCTTTCCTGTGGCAATGTTTTATCTAATCAATTTAAACTAACTTCCATTCCAAGAGGGCCAATCCTTCCGCTGAAAAGTACTGTTGTTCGTCCTGTCCTGTCTCATGTGGACATCGTAATTGGATTCAAAGAGAGAATAATGTAAATATACTAGTAGGTACAATAGAACAAGATCACAGATCGGGAAAAGGTGAGGTGCCCTTTTAATTTAAATTATTTGTTATTATATATTCCTATTTTGTGCGTACCTTATAATACTGCATTTGTGATTTTGTAAAGCTATAGGATTTCGATATACATAGAATGCCTAAATAGACATGCGTAGCACATGGCTGGCCCTAGTTCATAGTTGTAATTAGAATTATATCATATACTTACCCATCAATTGTATTTTTCGCATTAGTTGCTAGTCGTTTTTTGTGCAGTATGATAGAAAGTGGTAAACGTAGTAGTGCCTACATACGTATATGTAGATCTGTGTTACTGACACTGACATTTGATATATGTAGTATGATGTCATTAATCAGATCAGACATTAGACCAAGCATAATTCATTGGAAGTTGGACGCACCTCTAGTTATTGTATATTAAGTATAATCTCAATCTGATTCATAGTCAGAAGTCTAAAGTGCGCGGAGCTACCTTCATCGTTCATTGCGTAAACTGCTGATTGACGGCTATTGGTTGATTTGTGCGAAGAGGAAAGAAGCCAAACGTTGAAGGTTAAAGGTTTCCAAGGCACAAGAACCCTCATTATGTCTGGGGTAATTTTACTAGTAGTTAGTAGCGTTCACTCTTAGCACTCTTAGCGTTCAGTCCCAAACCTCAAGGTTGAATGAGAAATTCTAAACCACTTAATCGATAGCAATTAGGCATTTGTCGCTCTTCTGTATTTGACACTTGAGAAAGTAGGTATTTTAGTTGACATTGGATTCTATGACTGCTTTCACTAGAAAGTAATTGTAGCATCAAGCATTCCCGACACTTTTATGAACTACCAAGTTAGATTCATTAAGAGTAAAAGCGTTTCTCTACAAGGACGACAAATTGATTGTCTTTTCCTGGGAATGTGAATGTTAGGCGACTTGTTCAGTTTATATGCTCAGGGTGTAGCTATATGTCACCGTTTAGGTTGTCCACCTGGAATCGTGTAATCCTTATACTTAAATATGTTCGTATAATACATGTACACTGGCGAAAATCCAAATAAGCTAAACAAATAGTAGCTAATTCGTTAAAACAAATTTATTTTTGTAGAATTCCTGCAATTTAGCGGTTGAAGTTGGAGGCAATGGAGATCCTGTAATTTAAACCTCGTTCGGCATCGAAGTTATTTTTAACCTGGTTTAGCGGTCATTCCCTTTGCGTTCTTCTGCATTTGTTTGACACTTCAGGAGGGGTTCCTCAGTGATGTGAAGTGAGAAATGGCCAAGACATTTGAGCCAAGTGATAACCGAAGGTAAACATAGTAGTACGGCTTATAGGTTTCAGTGTTATTTAGGTTACAATTATAAATATATGTATACAAGCCGTTACCCGTTTCAGCTGGTACTTTGGTCGGATTTCGAGGCAAGATGCGACGGATTTGCTAATGAATGAGAAAGATGGAGGTGTATTTTTAGTACGAGACTCGGCTACTATTCCAGGAGACTACGTTTTGTGCGTCAAGTAAGGAAAATAAATAAAAACAAACACCTAGGTATACAATGAGAGGAACTGGATTTATTTATAGAGCGGTGGGCATGACTCACTACGCAACTATTTAGCCTTGACTCACTCATTTGACTTTAAATCTGGAGTATTCCCTAAAACTTTTCGTTGGTCTATATTAGGGAGGACTGTAAAGTGTGTCACTACATAATAAATAAAGAGGATGATGAGGATGGGACCCGATACAAAATTGGCGATCGGTTCTTCCCTGACCTGCCCTCCCTCCTCTCATTCTATAAACTTCATTACTTGGACACGACGCCCTTGGTCCGCCCAGCTACACGGAGATTAGAGCAAGTTATAGCTAATTACGACTTCGAAGGAAACGTGAGTTTTTAGTTCCTTTCGGCTGAATATTGATTAAGAAAAAATTATGAATGCATTGAAAGTATTTTAAAACAAGTGTTACAGTCAGAACTTCTCAAATCTAAACATACTTATTTAAAGAACAGATTATTGAATTAAGTAATGAAATCGCAAGTAACTATTCGATTTAAATAGTAATTTTCCATTTAAATAGTAGCTGTATAAATAATAAGTCATTTTTAATACCATCATTTTCGTAACTCTTCCTAGGACCCCGAAGACTTGCCTTTCAAGAAGGGCGAAGTCCTTACCGTAATACGGAAGGACGAAGAGCAGTGGTGGTCGGCAAAGAACGGGTTAGGCCGAATTGGAGCCATTCCTGTTCCCTATGTAAAACCGGTGAGTCATTATACTTATACTGCTGCTGAGACAGGTTCTAGTAGTCTGGTAATTGGTGCATGACGCAATTTGGTCTCTGGACTCACCTTTGTTTGTCCCTACAGTACGACGATAGTAAAGGGGAAAATAACTTGAGTGAGCAACATTCAAAGTCAATCCTTGCGGACTCTGCAGACTCTAATCCTCAACCTAAGCCTAAAGTAGAGGTAAGTTTGGCCTCGGCCTAATTCACAATTCAGAGCACGCCTTTTCTTTCCGCAGCCTTCCGACTTTAATCTTCATGTTCATGTTAAACAATGTGCAGAGATCAAGGACTGATTATAAAAACGAGTCAAATTACACCCTTGCTTTCATTCACTCTCTTGTGGTTGTGGGAAGCCTGTAGTATTTAATGGAAATGAAGCTACGAGTAAAGTGTTAAGAGGGAGTTGTCGTTTGTTGAGTTAAGCTCTAGGCTTAACGAGTCAGCAAGCAGAAGGTTTATTTACAACTCACATCTGTAAAGAATTTTAAAACTATACCTTCTAAAACCTTTTGTTTGGAGCCTTTCATATGCATGATTATATATTTTGATTACGCGAGTAGGATAACCTAACTATTTTAAAATTATATCAAAGTTTTATGCGTCTAACGATTCAGGCCGCAATTCTAAACCCACCAAACTTCGCACACAAAAAGTTACGATCAATCCGCTGACTGAGTTCGTTGGACAGATTTTTAGGGTCAAGGGGTCAGCCCTTGGAGGGCAAAAACATGGCCCCTAGCAACGGATTTTTTTCGAAAGCTGTTTACACTTTCCTAACTCCTTAAGGAATTTGTTTACACTTTTATATCCCCAATAGTCCATATCAACGAGGGCCAGAATTATTAAATCACTTTAACGCGTCACTAACACGCAATGTAACAAAACAAGCTTCTTTACTAAAATCAACCAGGTACTCGGTTGTAAATCACGTACGTTCAGCCGGAAGCGTCCTTGTTCAGTATCAGTACCATTACTATACTGGCTTCATGTCTTCTTGAGCCGCTAATATTATATCGAAAGAAGTGCTGGTGCTGGAGTACAATATAAATTTAAAATGTGTAAGATAAAATGGGGAGTACGGGCAATGTGCACCGTCTGTGTAAACTACGGATAATAATTACAATCGTGTTATGTATAATATTTCCGTTTTATTAAGTTACCTGTGCTGCAACTGCCAGCATTTACGATGTTAAATAACTTAAGATTAGTTATGCTATTGGTACATTAAACGCACTCTTTTTACAAACTCGTTCGACACGTATATCCAACCTCGTCGCGTGCGCAAGTATTAGACCGGAGACGAAGGCGATTTCGTTACTAGTAAACATTATAATTCCGATGTAGTGCTGTACAAAGCATTAGTTACGTGTTAAGCGTAACTTCACGTGATTGATGTGATTTGAACGGTGTGTGATTTTACACAAGTGCGATGAACAACTTTAGCCAAATCACAAGTTGGTGTTAATATTCGCTGCCGTATTAAATCACATGAAATTTAGCAGTGTGATTTCAATCATCACTTAATCCTAAATCCTAATCTCTTGCATTTTCAGTGGAACAAAAATAAAGTCCAGTATGCTCGAGTGAAGCAGGCCCGAGTCCCTAATGCCTATGATGACACAGCTCTCAAACTACAAATTGGTGACATCATCCGTGTAACCAAGACGAACATGAGTGGACAGTGGGAAGGGGAACTGGTTCTAGAGGACGGTCGTACCGGAAGGGTAAGTCCAACATTGAATTGATACTATTAATCAAGCCTCACGTGCTAATGAATCGGATTTGTTACTACTTTAATTCTCGTTTTGTTCTTTCCTGCCGAACAGAAAGGACACTTCCCGTTCAACTTTGTCGAGTTTCCCATTGACTATGAGCCTAGTAGGCCGGAGGACGAGAACCATGCCGGAGCCCAGAACATCAACAGTCACAACAATAGCACGAATAGGACCTCCCCTCGACCCAATGACATCCAAATACCCGATTGAGCAGTTTATATGATGCCTATTCCACCATAAGAAGTGAGGGAGTGAATGGACGTCTTTGGGGACTGTTTCTTCTCAAATTCGATAAGGGATAAGAGAGTGAGTACAAGCTGTAAAGGCTGAGTCAAATTAAGTCAAGAACTAGAGGAATATTATTTTATCTGATAGGGAGTTGCTCTGGGACAACCCTTTGAAAGAGACCTGTCCAAGCAGGAGCACCGTATTTTGAGGATGTGAATGTATCGTGTTTAGAAGAGTCTTTTTTTTGTACACAAATTGTTTAGAGTTTAAGAGTAGGTGTATTTTGAGAGTACCATTTTGTGAAAATTGACGAATGACTTGAGATTTGGGATCTAGTCTTTTCAATGTCAGTTTCTCATTCACATTTCTTTTTATTAAAATAAATTGTTCCTCTCCAGAAGAGCACATGCGGTTATACAAAAGGGCTTCGTTTTTAATGGTTTAGCTCATTAATCACTCAATTAATTATTGAAGTCACCCTCTATTTCTGATGAAACGCACAGGGACAGTTGTGCACTGCACAGTCATTTCGTGTATAACCTTACTTTGAACTAATGACTGCTATTTAAAATGCACTTGTAAAGTTGGTGGCAGTACAAGTTGATCTATAGAACGAAGGAAAATCTGCATAGCGTAAGAATCACTTTCTCGTAAATACGAAAAAAAAAGTTATTTTTCTTTTCCTGATAATTCTCAAACAAATCAAAAGCGTACAGTACAGTCGTTCTCCTACCGTTTAAATGTTAGGTAATAAGAATAATTCTGTTTACTAGATATTATTGGGAAAACTAAAGCAGGATCCAATCAAAGGGGCAAAGAAATTGCTCCGTACACCGTACAAATCATTACATTATATTTGCGCATTTAGGAAATAACTTATATCTTAAATATTCTAGATTTACATAGTAAAGCTCCGCCGCGTTCTCTTCATTACCAATAGAAAGTGCTACTAGAATATATTGAAAATGATTTATATTATCGTAGAAAAGAAACGCGTCTGCAATAGTTGTTAATAACATAAACTGTCCCTTAATATTCACTGATCGGTTTTTGCATAAACGTTGCAGTATATTAATTGCAATTAGACCGGATGAGTTCTTTTCTGTTATCCGAGATGTGCTCATTATTTGAAATATCGGCATTAGATATTTGCCTTCAATGATCCTCGTGATTCTATGTACCTCCGCTCCGTGGCCTATCATCATGCATTGTTTGTAAAGCTCAAATGTAACAGGAATTTGATTTTGTAGCAAAAATGTAACATTACAAAGTTATAGTAGATGACTATTTCCACCAAATTGCTATCTTGGAATTGTGATTTTATCTACACGCATAAGCATTTCCAGCTCGAGACTCGTTTTCAACCTCAGAATGATTTTCACTTTCTTGGCTGTAGCTCCACAGGGTGAGTCTCTATTCAAAAGTGGTCAATTAGAAAATTGTATAGACTTGGATCTACGTTTGAAACTAATTAGTACATATATTTTCTTTAGTAAATAAATCTATTACTTAACTCTACAAATGGTGTGATGTTAGCAAGCCATGTCACAGAAACAAAGTACCTACGAACTGCTAGACGATGCAGGTAAGATTTAAGAAACAGACAGAAATAGAAGAGAAGATTCAAGAATGTTAATCCCCGGCACAATTAATATTAAGCCCCGGGCCAAACCAACTAACTCAGAATTCTGTGGTATCTAGTAATAAGTACCAATAGCAGAGTGAAAAGCATTAGAATCCTTGCAAATTAAATAGCACACGAGCCGAAGGCGAGGTCGTTACTTGTGTTATTATATTACAAGTAACGACCTCGCCTTCGGCTCGTGTCTAATACTTGCGCACGCGGCTCCGCCGCTTAGCGGGCTTGGCTCTACGTTTGGAACTAATTAGGACAAATATTTTCCTTATAGTAAATAAATCTGTTACTTAACTCTACAAATGGTACAAAAATGGCAAGCCATGTCACAGAAACAAAGTACTTACGAACTGTTATGCTAGACGCTGCAGGTAAGATTTAAGAAACACACAGAAATAGAAGGCATTTAAGAACCTGCAGCGTCTAGCGAAACAGGTCGTAGGTACTTTGTTTCTGTGACATGGCTTGCTAACATCAAACCATTTGTAGAGTTAAGTAATAGATTCATATACTTACTAAAGAAAATATTTGTACTAATTAGTTACAAATTCCAAACGTAGAACCAAGCCCGCTAAGTGGCGGAGCCGCGTGCGCAAGTATAAGACACGAGCCGAAGGTGAGGTCGTTACTTATAGGTAATGAAATATGGTGACTGGGTTAAAGTTATGTTTCAAGGAGTTACTTTTGTGCCGTACGACCCGACAAAGGTGAACCTGAGTTGTGATTAGTGCCGTGGTGCTGGGATTTGTGATTTCAGGCGGGTTACGATGGACCATGGAGGAAGGAAAAGTGTAAACAATTTCCTAAAGGATTTTTAGAAAATATCAAGAAAAGTCTAAATTATCCGTTGCTAGGGGTCATGTTTTGTGCGTTATAAGGGGTGAACTCTTGACCCTAAAAATCCCATATTCACACTTGGTCTTCGTATTGGTCATAACTTTTTGTGGTATGATTTTAGTGGGCGTACGTTGAGAAATACAAGCTGTAGGTTGCGGATGGTACAAAATCGGCTGTAATTTTATAATAGTTAGATTATCTGTATATAAAAACATACTAAATGCTGTTCATTACAGCATATTTCCAATACATAGTTGGACAGAGATTGGCCATTAACGCCGTTGACCATTAACTTCATGCTCCTGTTGAGCTTTCACCGTATTGAAGACTGCTGGGAGCTCGTTCATACATACTGTTGGTGGAAATAATTGTAAAATCTAGAAACTTTTTTTTTGTAATGCGAGGCCTCAGCGATAAGAACAAATCAGATACGATAAGGAGCCCTCGGAATGGAAAATAGAGTTTCCAGATTTTACAATTATTTCCACGAGCAGTACATACATATGTGTATATCTCAGATGAGTAAATTCATATTGAATGCCAATTAGGGCTGGTGGACCGTAATTTGGTCCGCTGAAGTTAGACTCAAGTCATTGAATTCATTCATTCAAAAATGAAATTCAATCTGGATTGCAGCTTCCCTAAAACAAGTGCAATTGTAAGATACAAATGTTCGGAGAATATAGGAAGATAATAGTACTTACGGAACCCGCAGAAAAATGTCGTCAGGCCGTTTTGGTGAAAGGAAATCCAAGCTCTACTCCTCTTTCACCGGAAATCAGAAGGCGTAACGTACGGATTTCTTCGCACGCTTCGTATATCTATTGTACTTGATATTGATGCCTGCACTTGCACTGAGGCCGGTTCTGTCATATTTGGACGAACAAGGTTAGGATGAAACCGGATACCAGCTAGCAGGTCCTACTTTAAAACTGAAAGTTTCATTTTTAAGTTGAAATGGGAGAAATCCAAAGAACAATATCGGAATATAGTATTTTGACTGTTGTATACAAATAGTAGGTAGTAGTTTTGTAGTTGTACCTAATAGCAATTATAGTTGGTGGAATTAATTGAGCCTTCAAACTCTTTTTTTTAAATCCGAAGCCTCAGCGATAAAAGCAAATCAGACAAAGTAAATAGGCGTCGGCTGCAAAAAGGCTTTTTACAGGGCTCTAGAATTATTTCCACCAACAGTACGTACATATAAATATTAAATATTGGTATATGTTGTGAGTTGTTTAGAAATTAGGACTGTATAGATTAATTTTCACTGTGCTGTTCTACTGTATGACTTTCTCCTAAAGATTGGCTCCAAACCAGAAATTTATAAATCTTCACTGTAATTTATTTTACAATGTTACAATTTTCATAAAAATTATTTAAAAATCTAAAATAAATAAGTCTAATAGTTCCCGCTACGATGTCTGTCAGATTTTAATTTCAATGTTAAAGTAATTATTACGAATTCTATGTTTGTAAAATACAGGCATGGAAATGGAAAGAGCATAGAACCCAGCATGTCTCCAACCTCCAACCATAACCAAACTTTAGAAATAATGGTTTTCACAATTTCATTTATTCATTTCAGCCTCCCAAAGAAACAGCTTCAGGTATTACAAATTACTATACTAAGATTTTTTTTCTATTATTTTAGATATTAGATGCCTAACATATTATTTATATGCATATCATGTATTTGTCTATGTATAATGAAATGACTTACCTGTCCCCAGGCTTGCTTGTTCTACGTATGTATGTACATACATATCTTTTAGTGCAAAGACTAAGACGCGTATTCTATGACATCGATTTCCATTCATTGCATTATTGTTTGCCGTTATCGTTATTCCGCAAGTAGAGATAGGATGTATACTATCAGTCTAAATTATACGGTTAATATGTATTAGTACCTATAGTATCGAAGTCAGAATAGAGGTAAGGTACCACGTGCCTGCCATGGTTATACTAAGATACGTCATTCTTCCAGTTTCAGCGTGACATGTAGATGCATTGTATTTGTACAACTTAACAAAAGCTCAATTTGGAGAATGGAACAAGGCTTTCTCCTCCTATTTCCAATTCGGCTCTATACTAGGTATCAAGTGACAAATAACCTTTTAGTTACGTACGAAAGCATAATTACATTGTACCTATTAACTTTGGAAACGTCATAAATTACCTATAACATACCACATGCATCCCCATATCATGCCTGACTTCAACTGAATCGGACGTAATTTCCCTGTAACCACTTCCGACTTCTATAGAATAGATTACAATGAGTGCACATGGAGGTCTTAGGAATCCTCTTTCGATATACAGTATTTTAAAGAGTAATGGCCTCCTGATTCAGAGGGTTAACCATTTCCTAAAAATGTGTATGTATAATATGTGAAATAATGGTTGGTTTCCAACCGTATATAAATAATATGTGAATAGTGAATAAAAAATATGCTCTAGGTAATTGATATATGGCTTTAGGTACGAGTTTTGTCAGAAGTTTTTCCCAACATTAAGACGAAAATTATTTTGGTAAACTTATTACTAGACTGCTACTATTTATATTGAAAGATATTACAATTTAAGCTGAATGGTGTCACTTGCTTCTATTTCATTAATTAATTGATTTTTCAATTAAAAAAAATGAAGTTAATTAAGATTTGAAAACTACTGATTCTAACATTTGTTATAACATACTTTCAATGCATTCCTAATTCCAAATTTCAGGGCATCAACCAAAAAAGGGATTTTGTAGAGAAATCGTATGCAAAAAAATATAATTTAAATCGTAACACAATAAAATTACCTAGTCCTTGTTTAAATGAGGCCTATTAGTAGTTACCCCATGAAAAAATAGTCCTGGTCATGCCATTTCTACTATTTACCCCACGTAATACATAGATAGTTATACATATTATATAATATTTTCGGGGCAACGGAATACTAACTAGCATTTCCATACTTTTCCTTATTGACTTCCGTTGAACAATAAGTATTTGAGTTCCAAGCTTCGTGCCTCTTCTACCGTACTCGCTCACTCAGTCCGGCTCAGTTAATATTTAAAGTCCAAAGTTTCCCTTATTGTACGGGGAATACGGAGCTTGGGATTTTTGGAGCATAAGCAGGGCCCCCCATAATCTTACGACTCACTTCCAAATTATTAGGACTGGTTCGGAACCTAATAATCGGAAATCCTTAGTCCCCAACTTTCCCTCAACTTTGTAAATCCAGAATGAATCATGCAAACTTTGACGAGCGGAACTGGGAGAGGTGAGCCCTAAGTTTTAATGAGGAGTTCTGCCTCAATCTTAACCAAGTCTCATTATTCCCGTTACATTATTCCAGTTGGTACTTTGGCCTAATTCCTCACTCAGAGGTTGAGGACCTTCTCAAGAACGAGGAGCCAGGGACCTTTCTCCTCCGGGCGTCCTCAAACACGCCTGACACCTTCGTCATTTGCGTCAAGTACGGAGTCATATTTTTATCCCCTCAAAAAGTGGGATTTTTCTAAAAATGATAGAATCTCAGTCGAATTCATTTCCTCTTTGTAGTCAGAACCTTACATGTAGACCTGATTATAGGCTTAATAAAGGTGTCATCACCAAAATATACATTTTAACCGAGAATATGTAATGGAAAATACAAATTAAGCCATATTAAGCTCCGTACGAGTTCGACTGTTGATTTAATTTTGGACTACAAAAATAGATTCTATTTCGCTGAATATTAGTCTTTCCGTTAGTTTTTTTTAATTATATTAACCATATTTAACTAATTAACTGCTATAAAAAGGATCAAGGTTAGGTTACGTTTTCACCGCAACAAACAACTGTATTTGGCTAAATGTTTTTCCTTAAGAAATTTTAATTATTTTCGGCTAATATCTATATTTTTTGGCTACCTATCATTAAACACAAGGTTTTAATATAGCGAAACTAACCCTAATTTGATTTAAGTAGGTAGTTGGATATTGGATTATTATGAAATGATTACTATTCCGTTCTATACGAGTTTGTTGTATTGTAGGGAGTCAGGAGGCGTGGCCAATTACCAAGTCAAAACTTCGACGGAGAATGGGAAAGTTGTTTTAAAAATAGGAAATGAGTGGACCTTTGCTGACATGCCCGCCCTCCTCTCCTTCTACAAAAGGAACCTATTCAAGTCAACCTCCCTGGTCAAGCCTGTCTCAGATGTGACGCAGAGGGTCGCACGCTCCGCCGGACCCGTACGCTAACTTTACTTGCAAAAACTTTACAAACAAAAAAATGTGTCAACGGGGTTATTGTACAATTGAGAGGAGGACAATGATTCCAAAGTTTGGACCGTTCCAATGGTCTTGTACAGATAGATACATTGATACAGTCTACAGTCTAGAGTCAAAATCTTGTACCTACCCTTTTGACTCTAGAGGATGAAAAACATCAAGTTTTATCCTCAAAGTTGACATTTGAATTTTTTTTTGCCAGAGATGGCTATTGGTAGATATCAGTATTGATATCCAAAGTTGTGGTGTTGGTCCTGGTTTCAGGAACCAGATATCGGAGTGACAGACATACATACACAAGTATTAGCTGCGGTAACCGTGTCAAGGCTTTTATACGAATCTAAATCCAAGTATCGGTATCGGTATTCCAATATCAGTGTCGGTAATCCAATGTAATAAGCTCCAAGTATTTGTATGAATATCTATCGGACAGAAAAGCAATAATAAAACGCATCCCTGGTGCATCGCACACGGTTATATTATAGCCTTCTAAGACCGTACTACCTATCGAGAACGATTCCGATAATTCCATGGCTGGCCGATTGAGCATTGTCAAGCCAGTAATATTTTTTCCGTAATTCGACTCAAATTGTGACTGTTCCTTTACAGGACAGGTTGATTGCGAGATACTCTGAGAACCTCTCGGCAACGTCTTCTGCCTCCTTAGCCAGAACGGTTCGGATGTCAGCCCCGGCGGACTGCCGAATGCGAAACTCGAGAGACGTAAGTCTGGAGGATTTCTTGTAAATTACAATCATCTCTAATCTTGTCCTATCTGTATTTCCAGGAGAGCTTGCCCCGATATGTGAAAGTCATCAAGGACCGGAACCCGAGCCCATATGCTAAGAACACGTTAACGCTAAGGGTTGGGGACGTCATTCGGGTCCTACGGAGTAGCGGGGATCAGTGGGAAGGGGAACTGGCTGGAAAAGTAAGGATTACCTAAAATTAAAAATTAAGTTTATTCAACTCAAAATGTCTAGGTGGATTCTAAATCCTATTTCCTTGAAACATTTTCAGAAAGGGTCCTTCCCATTCACCTGTGTCGAGTTTACGGAGCCCCCAGAAGTACCCCTTCAGTCCCCATCCTCCTAAACGGGGTCCTAGCATCCTATGTTTTGTACCTATCTGTATTATATGTATAGTTAGGATTTGGGATTCGCAAGGAGCTTCCATATTAAATGCCCTGCACGAGTGAATATGACAGGCTCTGTGATTTAAAGTTCGTACGTGGAGAAAGTGGTGAAAGTGCAGAGGAAGGAGTCTTTGTAGGAGATCGTGAAAGAAATAAGGACTTGTGTTTAATAAAGCCGAAACAAAGCTGGTCGCAAAAAATTTAATCTTATCGAGTAATTGGAATTACTGACTAGAGACAACTGTCAACTGACCCCTAACCTCTGACGTGAAAACCATGTAATGTTCTGCCAAACCTGTTATTTACACTGCATTGGATTTTACCATTAGCAAAAGAGGTCAGCAGCGTACGAGGATGGAAACAGAGTCCCATGCAACAAGGCACATGTAATTAATTAGATCTAAATAGTACTGCAGACTAAGTAATGCTGGATCACGTAATATCAAGTATTTATTCCGTTTACGACTATTATACGTACATTTAATACTTTGGAGCTCATCGCCATAAGTCATAACCTACAACTACGCCTAAAACTACCACAGAGCAAAGGGAGGAGTCAAAGGAAGGGAGAAAGTCCGTCTGGAGGAAGAACTAGAAAATCAATTGTCAAGCTTCTCTTATTTTAAACAATGTACCTTAGTTTCCAAAAGTAAATTATACTGACATTTGTAATTAAATTTGATCTTCGTACAGCTCCAATGCAGGTACTAGTAATATACAATACATCAAAATGCAACCATGTTTTCAATTCTGTAAGCTAAACAGTTCAGTGGAAGGGCTATTGAAATACATAGATGGAGACGTGCAATCATGCCACATGTTGCAGATTGTACCTATATAGGGAATTGAACAATATGCATGATACTGACTGGTATTTAACCAAAATTAAAATGTGAGAGAAATCGAAGTGTCAGGAAGTATATTCATTTTGTGTTTTTGAGTCATTTCTACGCACGTCGTTGTAAAATAAATCCTATCAATGGACAGAGCATGAACTTCCCGTCAACCTTGAGTAAAAATTATGATAATGGATTAAGAAAGAACGTTTTTAATTGAATTTTAGTTCCCACACTGACCAGCCAGTATGCAAAGTGCCCGAGTTCCTGCACAATCCGCAACACACATACATAAATCCCGTATACAGTACGAGCCGCTGCTTAAGCTTGTAGTCTCCAAAAATGCGGGTCAAGTCTCTTAAATAACTACTTAGAAGGGCTGCGTTCAGCTAAGGGGAGCGGGCTCTGTCTCTAAGAATGCGGGTCAAGACACTTCAAATAAATAGATGAGTTCAGTTGAGACATAAGGAGCCTGTCTGGGCTCAGATGGCCATTTTGAGAAGTACGCGTAATGTGTTTCTTGAGAAGCCGGCCCGGAGGAGGGATTCAGAGCCCGTTCCCATCACAAGTAACCCGATCATAACGACTGGTTGTGGTGGCATTAGCTGGCCTAATTAGGCCAAAGTCGTACTGTCCCTCCTTGGTGTAGGTCCCTTCCGGGCCCTTCATGGCCCGGTCCCGGATGAACTGGCGGACGAGGGTCGGGTCAACGACGGACAGGAGGAGCCGACAACCCCAGGCAACCAGAGCGAGCGGCTGTGGACAGTAAAGACCAACGTTAGACATTAGGCGGAATGACGCGAAAGTGTCAGAGGAGGAACTTAATCAATCCTGACACAGACTCCTCGTCCACCTAAGTGGCTCTCGACTTTTACCTCCCATCGCCCACATCCAACCCCTATTTGCTCCCAGTTTTCATAACGTGAGTCTACGGCCTAACCAACCCTAGGCCTCAACCTAGTAAACATGATGTACATATGTACACGTCGGTGACAGGGCTTAGGTTACACCCGAATATCAGGGAACTTAAGAATTACTGGTGGAATCAAGGCTGAACCTCGTAACAAAAAAAGGGTTTTAGGGTTTGAGTTTGAGCCTTCTAGTGACAAAATAGAACCGATTGGCAGGAATTAGCGACGTAGTATTTACAAATAAACGTCTTAATTGGGCTAAGACGACTACCTCAAATGAAGGGGTCGAAAGCTGTAGTTCCTCTTGAAATTACGTAGTTGTTCATGTAATGTACGTGCAATACATAATAATGCTCCGATTCTTAAATCATTATTGGAGGGGAAGATTGGCATTATTGATTTCACCTTCGTACTTCGTATTCTGAAAGCGTCAAAATTCACCACTTCAATTTACGGGAATTTTAGTTAGTTTGCGATATTATGAAGCCCTTTCCGCTTAGGTTAAGAGCTGATGTCAGATTAGATTTTGGAGTAGGAAAGAGGAGTTTATTCTACAACGTGATTATATAATGCTATGATTACCCTTTACGGATTTTTATATATGGCTTGTAATTTTCGAGCGGGATATAATATAGTAGCCAACATAAAGTATATGTCGACTCTAGAATATGTACAGTAGATGTTTGCAAAATAATATAATACGGACCGACTGAGTAAAAACTGTAAATCTGTGTAATAATATTAGGTAATTATTGATGAAGGTGTAGAACTAAGTGAAAATCAATTGACTTTTTATTTCAAAATGTTTTTACTATGAATTCTTTAAAAAAAAGTTTATCACTAACTCTTCTAATATGCATACGATGCCAAATATAATATACTTATTGTACGGCGAGTATAAGTAATATTTCGAAAATTATATTTTGGTAATTATTATTTAACAATATATTGTTAAACTTAGTCCAAAATGACCTATCTCTATAACACAGGACGAAAGAGAATTGACGATATATTACGATTTAAGATTTAAGATTTACTCTAGACTCAACTTTTTGCGTAGATTCAAAATGCTGTCAAAGTATTGATTTTTAATGTTTAAAGATGAAACATGACGCATATTTAAAATTAGGCAAAATTAAATACGGAACATTTCTTAATCACCAAAATTCAGTTATAAAACCTAACAGGAAGCATGTTTTAGCTTGTGTGCAGTGTAGGTTGTGGCATGTCACAATTTAAATTTGTCACTGACATAAGCCTATGGCGTCGGTTAATTTATTATTCCCTGAGTCGGACTTAACTTTTGCCTCCTTGACAACAGAGAAAGGAGTATCCGTATTTATTTACGGAAAAAGTTAACTCCCGTAGTGTATGCGATTCCCGCCAGTCCCCAAATGCCCGAAGAGCACTTTGTGAATAAACGGCTTAATGCACGGGGAAAATTAAGGACCAGTAAAAATTGGTAAATGCAGTGGTGATTATGCGAAATAGCTCAGCGCACCGATATTTTCATTCCTAGTGCGACAAAATCCCAAAAAACCACCTCAGTGTGCCGATTTGACCCCCTTCGCATGCATGCAGGACTTCCAGATACTGGAATTCTTGTATAGCATACAAATTCCTAGCGAACATACTTAATTTGACCTCAGTAGGTTAAACGGGTCCTGAGATATCTGGCATTTTAGTCACCCACCTGGAGCCTATTTTCTAACAGACGTTTACATATAGGGAACTCTCAATCCCATTATCAAGGGCAGTCCATCGTCCGGGAGTTGGGCGTTACCCGTAGCAACAGTAATTGTCATAATTCATGTCTACCAATTCTATTTGTAAATACATTGATATTTGGTACATTGATGCGAATCAGCACCACTCCTACGATGTACTGTGTGTTATATGGACCACATACAGTACATTTACAAATGACAAGCCAAATTACAAGAGCAGTACAGAGCGAGCTATCAGTCTCGTTGCACATTTAGAAAATTAGTCTCCATAATCAATGTTTAAAAAAAATTGTGTCAAAAAATAAAAAATGCATTTAGAAAAAGCAGGCTACCCAGAACTTAAGTATGCACTAGAAAGGAAGACGCAAGTTTAATTAATCCAGGGTTAATTTGCGCGTCCTCCAGCTTAAGTTAAGACTAACAAAATTAGCTCACACAAAATAACTTTTGTTCAACGGAGGACCTGAGATGGAAAGCAAATTAACCCTGGATTAATGAAACTTGTTTCTTCTTTTCAAGTGCACACTTAAGCTCAGGGTAGCCTGCTTTTTCTAATTGCTTTTTTTTTTATTATTAATTTATTGACACAGTCCGTCCGGGCAATTTCATTTTCAATTTCTTCAGCAAACTAGAACAGTTGGCTAGAGTCTAGAGTTAGTCCATATTTTTCTTAGGTGATTTGAATACCGGATATTGGTTAGGATTCAATTGTAACTAAGGTCCTAACCACTCCAATTTTACCTGAATTGAATTAAAAGGAGGAGTGTATGTCCATGATACCGAGCCTACTGGGTTGACAGAAGTAAAGTTTCCTCAAAAATCCAGACTTAGGCTTAGGCATATGCTAGAGGGTTGGGGCAGGTAGGGCGAGGCGTGTTCAAAGGAATTAAGGAAGCGTTATATCATCCCTGATTTAATTATAGAGTCCTACCTTCCCTAGCCCAGCCTCTGGTTTCCAGACAGAGGGACCCAAGTAGTGGGGGAGTAGCCCCGCAAGCATGACAGACTTGTCCGGAATTAAGGGAGGTTGGGGAATAGGAAGGGAGGGTACTCGGCCCTCCTACAGCCCACGAGTCTTAAATCTCCGAAAAACAGGAGATGAGTTCAATGATCTTGTCATCTTCCTCCCTCTCCTCCAACCAAAGAGAAAGCAGAAGAAAGACTTTTTCTTCCATGGTAACTTCCTTACGGCCCGGATCTTCTCAACAAATCCGGATACCATGTACTCTATTCCTCTCTACATGGAATCCAGATATGAAGTAATAATAATATATGCAGTTGGGAATGTGTGGCCGCCGGCGTTTCACCCATTGACAGCCTTATTGGCTCCAGTACAGGCTCTCTCCGACTTTTCTAAGAGCACGACTTCTGCTCTGCACTCTGTCCGCGTACTCACACTTGTCACTAAATAAGAGATCCCACCTTCACTCATCCCTCTCCTATAGGCACCCAGATTCCGTAACCACAGCTTTAGGTAAGACTTAATAATAGTGCCAACACGAAAATATAGACAGCAACCGCAAAAGTAGTCAAATTAGCCTATGAACTATACAGCGGGTCCCAGAATGAACCAGATTATAAATAAAATCGCTAATTGCTAATTGCCCACTGCTGAGCACATAATATATTACATTTCAGTGTAAATCTAAGTATTCGGTCAGTTTAAAAGCTGCTTAATGGGCCCCATTTATACTTTGTACACGAATATCTGTGCATCCTAATTTAAATAGTAGATACTTATTCTTCGGATCGAATGTATACTTTATTGGCATCATCACGATTTAGTTCAGAATCATGATAACCTGGTCAGGGGCCTGTTTTTGATGCTATTGACAAAAAAACATATGGGTACTTCCGATTAGAAAATAATTGAAAAAATTTCAGAAAAACTGATTTCTTTCCATTGAATTCATTAAATTCATTTCTTTTAAAGCCAAAACGCACAATATTAGGATGGATAAATAATAAATCTTACCCGGTCCGGCGGGACTAGCGTACTTGGTGTGATTACGTGCTTCCCAACACATCCCCGCACAATTTCCCGGAGCTGGCTTACTTCCATGGGATGGGCACAGGGATGATAGAGCATCACGATCGCCCCGTGCTAAAATAACATAAGATTTTGACAATGAGGTCCTCTATCCTTTAATGCATAAAGTGTGTATTTTACTATTTTTCCCAGTCTAAATCCGAAGACTCCACAACCAAGAAGGTCCATCCTGTACCTAATTCAAGTATTATATTCCTTGTCGGAGAGCTCCCATTATGAGTCCAGGCAACGGAACGATGCCCACTAATTGGAAGCATAGTCTCGTATTTTTTAGGCCAATAGTTCAGATTAAGGCGGACGGTTGCTATGAGTTCGGCTTCAAGATGTCCTATTACGGCCGATCTTTCTACCTTTCATAACATCCATTAATAGGGGGTCATTTCTCTTAACAGCAGGTTAACAACTCCGGTCACGGCAAAATTGATACTTTTCCTGAACTTTTCCAAAAATTCGCAAATTCTGAATCGGCTACGTGAGTCTATATTTCACTTAGAAATACCAATACTGTATACCTTGAGTACTATTAACTTCGGCGGCTGACCTTTGGCCCTGTGCCGGTCATATCAACCCAGTATCCAATATTCAACAAAGGCCCGAGTCCATAGTCTAATTGCTCAAACAGTGTAAGGTACATGCATATGAACTATTAGGAAACCCTGACTCCGACTAGCCTAGCCTAGATAGACAAAAAGGTGAGTCCAAATTAGCCTCTGGCCTCCATCAACCTCAATATGCATTAGCCGTGCTTTATAAATAGGCCCGGAGAGTATTGAACCCTTAGGTGTAGCCGGGTATACTTCCTGGGTTATTACGAGCCCTAATGGTTTGTTGTATCAGAGAGCTGTAGACAGGTCGGGGGAAACTATTAAGATTCAAGGTGCTTGACATCCACCCCGCCAACTCAGCCACCGCCGGAGTGCGGTCTGCTCAGACTTTGGCAATTTCCAGGACTAGGTCTCCCTCCCATGCATATGCAGACATTCTATGCATGCAGACCCTACTACATAATAGACTAACCTATGAACCCGAACCTGAGGAGCAAGGCAAATGTCATTAGCACGATGAAACAATGACTATCGGCCTCAAATTGAGTGCTACGGAAGTGAGGGCCGTAATGGAGGGAAGCTTAGGAATTTGGGGACTTTCCGCAGCGGAAGCGGAGCAGAGCCAGAGCCCAGCACGAGCCTAATTGAATGCTAAAGGGAAAGTTTCAGGCTTTCACCCACCCTGACGCTCGGCTTTAGGGCTTGCCCTTTGTAATCAAGACGCTGAGCCCCGGGAGCCCCTATTCTGCAATATAGGATCCCAGGCTAATTATACAGGCCCCTAACTACTAAGGAGCTGTTGGATCAACTCGAAGAGAAATTTTCTCTTTATTCATTTGGTCGGAGCTTCAAGTAACCTGTCCCACCAAAGAGCAGGTAAAATTTACATGGACTAAAAATTCAAGCTGAGTCAAGAAATATTTATTTAAGGCACTGGCAAAGGCAAACTAACCCCATAAGATGTGAACTCAATTTAAGGCCACGGCGATTGCTGGTATGTATGTGAGTTGTGTTAGGAAAAATTTTGAATCCTTTTCCAGAATTCGAAATTCAATATGATGTTCCCCACTCTAGTTTCTTGCAGATTTTAATTGAGAGTTTTCATTACTTTTGCGCATCAAAACATTAATATTTGTAGGCTGAACCTTCTAATGCTTCTAATTCAATTTTTCAGAAGCACGTAGGTAACGCGGTAAAATTAGACCTAAACTCTATTTTAACTAAATGATTGAATTAACTAAGACTCTGCGGTCTTTAATAGGAACCTTCAGAAGCCGGACGGCACGTGGAGAGCTAATAACTTGTTCCGTTGTTCCCTATACAGGGCCTAGGCTACTCCATGGGAGTGCAAGTGGTGAAAGCAGGGCTCAAAGTCCACTCCTTGCACCGTGCATGGAGAAAGCTCTTTGGACTTTTTACGATCAGTCTCACTATCCCTTGAGCAGGTGACTTTTTATTTCGGGCACTTCAGATTTCCAAACTTTTTATAGGAATAGCTCCAGATTAAGTGTGGATCCACCTTGGCTTGGAACCGCTGTCGGGAGGAGGCTCAGATTTACCATGGGATCCATGCATGCTCTGAAGTTCTCCTTTTAGCCTCAACTCTGGTCCCAATACGCTAAGGGATGTCTAGACAAATCATTAGATTCATAAACTGGATCGACGTGCAAAACGGCCTTCCTCCTCCCAAAATGTACTACAAGGAACGGATTACTCCCAAGCGCAATTTCAAATGTAATACGAGAGTTTTCGCACCTACATAACTTTCCATTGTTTTTTTGCGACCGCGAATAGATTTTCCTATCTTTAATAAGGAGAAACCCGCTCACCTCAATGTTATGCAGCCACCGCTCCCGAGGAACAAATAAGTATTCTCCAAAAATGGGCCAGAGCGGTCGATGATCCCCGCTGCAGAAAAAACAGAAGCCATACACTTTAGGTTTGTATAGGAGCAGTACGTTACAAATTGTGGATTAGTGCACAAAAGGTCCCCCCCCTTTATATTGTTACAACTTTTAAAGGTTCCATGCGACAGGTAGATGCATACATTATAGACCGTTATGACTAAAAGTTTTGACTTCAGGATCAGAAACAATAGTTTCCCAGTAGCCATTGTCCCAATTTTACACGTATAAGGGATGCAAGCCCCTGATTTATTAAATAATGCTGTGTATTCATCCAATACTTGCATCTAACCAGCCAAAAAAGTGAATTTCGGAAAGAGGAGCTTTAAATCTGTTAAAAAAAGACTAGGCTAAGCGCAAACTTTAAAAACTGACAAAATCTTAACTTAAACTTCAATATCCCTTAGCTTGAAATTTTTTGTAACACAATGTATTTAGCTTGCGAGAACCATCCTGTTTAGCGCTATGAGACTGCAATTTTTAAGTCATAATAGTAAATTACTAGTTTAGCAGTAATAGTTGTAGTTGCCTACTAATATACTATATAATGCCCAACCTTTTCCCTTTTAAGTAAATAACTGTTAAAGAGCTAATTGCTGAAGTTACTTACTATGATGGGATGTCCTCGTCGTACATGACGTGTTGATCCATGCAAACATGACCCGGCTGCAATTAAGGAAAACGGAATAGAATTAAATACAGTGGCATTTACTCTGATACTGCAGTATTCCATTAGCATAGCCTCCAAAGTAGCTTATGAGTACTAAATAATCTGCAAATGCCTAAATAACTTCCGAAAGAATAAAGATGCGTTAGTAAGATCCTCGAATTTATTATATATGTATTTAAATAATTCCTGGAACCTGAAATACTTTTCAAACAATGGTTTGGTCCTCCAACGGAGCAAACATAAAAAACATCTTTGATCCTACATATACAAAATGTAAGGCATAGACCTTCTGTCTGGCCAGATTGCGTATGATACATTTATTATTCATAGAATGTGGTTCCGGCGCAGCAAGGCCGTTTCCAGAAAGGCTTCCCAGTAAATTCATGCTATGGGAAGAGAGAATCAAGTGGAACAGATTTGGAAGCCCAAATTACATTGACAGACGAGGCATTATCATAAAATACTTTAAGTTAGGGGCAGTGTAGTGTAGTAAAGAGTTCAAAAATGAATTTAGAACAAGGACCAGCTGATCATGCAGGCAGGCTCGGGGTATTTCTGGAAAATAATATCCATCATACAATTGCGTCGGCCCACTACTGTCTTTATACTGTCCCACTAATGTACTTTATTTTGATATGGAAATTCCAGAGACAGTTAAGACATAGCCCGCTAGACGGTAGGAAACATAATGCGAAAAACAGAATTCAGTTTGATTCTGAAGACGGAGGAACGTCGATTTCAGATAGGAATATAAATTTTACCATTGTAAAATAATACAACTCTAGTTTGGAGCAACCCTTTACTAGACAAACAGCTCAAAGAGTCAAACGGTCAAAGACAAGAAGTCAAACAATGGATTTTAATATGTAATTTTGCATTGATTGAATTTGACTTCAGCCAGTGAGCTGGTCAGTCATTATGCGCATTGCTCAATTTCCAAAGCAATCCGCAGCATATATGAATATAATATAGGATGCATCGGAGAAAGTAAAAGAGAAAGCCAGGCTAAAATCCCATGGTCTGCTCAGAAAGTTAAATCCTGTTCAATTTAATCTGTTCCATATTTTAAATGTAAAATAAATGGTTTAAGAACAGCGAATATTTATTTTGTTAATATTTAGATATTATGAACCCACACAGTAGGCGGGCCCAATTCACGTATATGGCTAAAAGTGTGTATTATAGCTTCAAATCCGGCATTTTTTCTTTGTATGTATATAATTATATAGAAAATTACATTGAGTCCTCGAGGCAGACAACACAGCGGGCCTTCTTTTGACCTTTCAAGTACACTTCCGTCTGATTTACAGAATGGCACGACCTTTGCTCCGACTCCTGGGGCCAGGCATATTGTCCGAACTGACAGTCACAACTGAACAAATTATCCGGCATAATGACTCGCCAACGTTCAGCAAGCAGTTATGAATAAGAATTATGAAGGATTGGCTGAACTTCAAAAGAACTAGGTGCTCCACAGATATTGTTCAACGTAGAAAGAAACCGCAGTCTGGACCTAGCACACGTGGACCTATATTATGTTTTACGCCCTGCTGTTGGTCGAGATTAATTGGGGCTAAATAATGATTTTGCCGTATACTAAGAACCAAGACTATATAATCAGACTCACTCAATTCGACCTATTCACTTCAGCGGAAAGTAATTTGTACCAATTTGTTTGACAATATGTAATCGGATGCTAATTCCGAAAAAAAAGAATTGGTGGAACTCCAAACGTTCCTTTCACTGAATGAAAGTGGATCCGACGTTCCCTTTATTGTGGTCGTGTACTGTATTTACGTAAAGATTATAGGACAAGTAGAGCTTAAAGCTAAATCCCACATTAGATAACTCTGGCCTTCAGATATATGTACATATAAGGAACCAGATGAAGAGATTTACATTCGACCTATATTTTGAATTGACATTTGCAAATTTACCTGCCTCGAGCCACAAATTAGGTTAGATATGATTCTACAAAAATTAGCCAAATGGAAGATATTCTGCAAACTCAGTAATATTCAGCCGGCAAATACAGTATCCTAGGTTGTTATTTAGTTGAATTAGGGTTTTGTTATGGTATGTTTCTTTTAAAATAAACTTAATATTACATTTTTCGTCGAAGATCAATATTTTCCTGCATGAAAACGACAAGCTCTGTAACTAGAGTTAGCTCACCCTGTAGCTCTCAGGCAAGGTAGTGCATTCCTGGAGCGGCGGCTTTGGTGGGTCCAATGGAAAACGTGTTTCCGGATGGAAACAAGTGTAGTTGGCAGGTGAGAGGTCCCAGTCCAAGGTCAAGTTGGTCTAAAAATATTAATAATTAAGGTCATTATCCTGCATTCCAGGCTGGGCCCAATTAGGAATGAAGGAGACTCACTGCGATCAATATGACAAATGCAAGAGTCATTAATCCCTCCACTTCCCAATGGGTTTTGATCAAAAGGAAAGTTTTTCATAATTGGTAGTAATATCCCATCTAAATTGTACAAAGTTCCGATTACGTTAATCAAATGACAAATTCTGGGACTACGCTGGGACTGACAGTACAGGATGGTAACGGGGTTCCTTTCAGGACCTAATGAGGAACTATTTTAGGTTTCGAGTACTCAAGTAAAAAAGTTGGCTTAGGGGTAGGAAAATCAAAATGCGATTTTAACTAATGATTTATCTAGCTGTAGATGAACGTTCAAAATCCAGATTTTTACCAGGTTACCGCCTTCGGTGGGGATGGTCGTCAGAAGTGCAAGAGTTGATTATTTCTGGCACGACACTCAATAAAAAAAATCATTTTCTGTACCAATCATCATAAAGATTTACACGAATTATCTTTAGATACATTATCTCGGGTTGTTTTCGTCCGCTTCCTGAAAAAGTGATTTCTTCAATTTCAAAAAAATCGTCAAATGTTTGAAAAAATAAGAGTTTAGTAAATATGACAGTGTGATACATCAATTTAACCAGGTCGCCCCTTTTGAATATTTTAAATATAAAATAACAATTTCAGAACACGTATGCTAGAAAATACCCGGGTATTTTATCTGCTACCTACTCAAACGCGTAATTACTGTTCCACCGAAACCGAAGATATTCAAGCAGTTTATACCCTAATCGTCATGACAATTTGCACGAATAACATCCTGTCGGTGGTCTTTTCATGACGATTGATACAAAAACGCCTACAGTATCTTCGTGGGCATAGGAATAATGAGTTTTGGGCTTGTTTTGGGTGAGTAACTAAATAAAAATTTCTAGATATTTTCGAGCATAGCTCGGAAATTTTCTTTTCTTGCAATAATCTAGAGCATAGGACACAGTAGATTTCCAAAAAAAGAAACAAGAAAAAACCGCGACCATGTTAAGAGATTCAGTGAGAAAAATGTTGACACTTGTGCGACTTTTCACTTGTTGGTATGGGGACTCAAATAACAAATGACGATTTTTAATGCAGAAATACGTACTTATGAACCATATTTTGTGTAAAACAAATGACAAATATTTAATACAGCTGTTATAACGGTACATGAAGAGCATAATTAACTTGCGCTTATAGAAAAATAGAACTATAATTTTTGATCTTGAAATAGTACGACTTTGTACTTTGTATGTAGATGGCTCATAATACTAACTGGAGATAAGATTGTTCATCGTTTAGCCATATGATGAAGTCAAGGTTTAGCGTACTTCGATGAAATCGCGGTCAATAAATCGAGCACGTGAGTCCCAAACGCCACATATGATCTTCCGTGCTTATTGACCGTAAAAGTCAGAAAATATATTGCTGTTCAATAATCTTTGAACACTTAACTTGAAAGTCTTCAGTTTCATGTGATGGAGTCCTGTCTGTTCACATACACGCAAGGACCCATTCGATGTCTTTACAAGCTAGTTGCTAAAAGTCACTTTGGTTAAAGTGTCAGATGGGTGCTCAATTTTTGGCTAGTCCAGGGCGTTGGTTTCTCCGCCCAAGGCTTCAGTTGAGGAGAAGTTAGTAGGGACACCATCGATGGTCAGTGAAATAACCCAATCTTTACACTCATCATGTAGTTTCTTCACTGATAAGACTTTGGACCCATATGTTACAGAAATAATGCTCACGTTCACGATATTTAATCAAAAGCCACTGTGACGTATCGTAGTTATTAAGAACTAAAGTAAGCTCTAAAGAACTAAGAAACTTACAATGAGAGTACGAAAAGTACAGGCTTCGTGTTCCTTCGTGCACGTTTATGAATTAGTTTTCAAGTGTTCGAATGTATGTGTGATGCTATGTATGTAGGCTGAACATCTATCCCCCTTTACTGGGGATTATTCCCGTTTCGGGACCTCACCCCCCGCCCCCCCTCGTTATCAAACGGGGATAGAATTATCCCCCTTTTCAATCCAAGGATATTTTTTTGATAAAAAAAAGTATAAAAGCGCATAGCGCATAGATGGGGCACAAAGCGTAGAGCGTGTGCACAGTCCAACTTATAATTCAATATTGTTGCATTGTGGCTCCTGCGAGGGAGAGAAATGATTAACTTTATGTAATTTTTACCGAAATTTCGACGAAGTTGAAATTGACTGAAGCCCTAAGCCGAATTTACCCTAAAAGGTATTTCATTGTTATTTTGAATGTTTCTGTACATTTTTAGTGGTTAATGGTTTGTAACGCTACATATTAAATAAAACGTACAATTAATAATTTGCCTGATGAACTAATGGAGTAAGTTTGTGGGAAATATAACTTTTTACTGTATTACGCTTTCCGGGTGTGTCCATAAATTATATATATTAAGCATAACAGTGTCTCTTTCACTGTTCCTCGGTCTGATTTTAGAAATGACTTAAGTTATTATAAAGCAAAGATGATCAAGTGTGTCGTCGTTAAAGTGGAGTCGAATTTTATTACCGCTGCTGTTATGTAACCGTTTGCTGAAAATGGTTAACAATGGTGAATTTGAATTAACAAATCCTCAAATGTGTATAGTATTAGGGTATGGTCTAGTGTAATGTACAATACATTTTATGCCGAATAGTCAAAGAGCCCAAAATCAATAAATTATGACACTAACCGGTGATGTCCTTTAAAAAAGTCATCTCGCTTCGCGATAATATGGACACTGTTCTTCATTACACGTTTGTAAGCAATTATTATCCGTCGATAACATTTGTGTGTACTACATGATTACGTTTTCATATTCAATTCAGTGTTCGATGGAATAGGTATCAACATTTTATCGTACGTATCCTACCTATACCCGTATCGATTTCAATATTTTCATACGCTGATGTAGATTTATGGAATTTAAATTATTTAGCACAAAGTTTCACGGTATTTTCAGAAAAATAGCATTTTCGGCTAAATAATTCTAGTATGTACTACCATGAAATATCGACCGAAAGATCCGGATTAGCATTTTTCCGTCCCCGATTTTTTGCAAATATATGTCGGAAATAGCCATCCGTGAATGTCCGACACTACGATACCTTTTTAGTGTTTTCCCGACTTACGTGTGTCACAATGAGGTGAACGCGCATATTCTTAATTTTAGCTCATAGTAGGAAAGTAAATGTATCCCCCTTTCGATTTTTCAAATTATGGTCAGCCTATATGTATGTATATGCAATAGCATAGGAGGAGGGTCAGTAACCTTTGACTTACATGGTGAATTTATCTATTTTGGTTTTATTACCAACAGCTATAAGGTCAAGGAACTGTCAACATTTTCCCCACTGAATCTCTTTTAGCGGTCCTCGTTTTTTTTGTTGATTTGGCGAGGTCCTATACTCTATTCTGCTATAATACTTCTCGGGCCAACCTTCTACTGAAGTATCACACTAGGATCTTTGCGGAACTCTTATTTTTTCAATCTTTGGACCAGTTTATTTTTAGATGAAGAAATCACTTTTTCGAAAAACGGACAAAAGCGTCTCGAGATAATGTATTTACTTAAGATTATTAATGCAAATTTTCATGATGACTTCATTTATGATTTTCAAGATGCAATTGTGCTTATGGGCTATACTTTAATGACGTCAAGCAAAAAATACGATTTTCAGGACCCTCCCCCGTGTCACGTTAGCGTCACGCTGCTTCAATAGCCCCCCCTCCCCCTACGTGTCACGCGTCACGCAGTGTGGAATAACAAAATGTAGAAAGGTCAATGGCAAAAATCGAGTGAAAAGTAAATACTGTCCGCCATATCAGGGTCAAACTCTTACCAGTTACTAGTAATGTAATATATAGGGGATACTCTGTACCAAGTGTTAGGTCAATCGTTTGACCATAAAAGAGGTCAACGTTCAACAAGCCATTCCCTGAAACCGAGTCAAATGTTTTCCAATGTCTAATTTCATCAAACCTTAATCGTGACCCTATGGGAGGTCATATTGCTTACTTATTTAAAGTTACGGGCCTCCATAGGTCACGGAGTTGGACCTAGGTGTTGTGATCCTAACACCTGATATTCCTTGCAACTTGCAATATTTAGTCAAAAGTAATTCTCTATAAATGTATAACACACATAAATGAAAACTTTGTAATCTTGCTCGTTTTGGAGACGCAATTTTCAGTCCTATCCCGCGTGACATCACGGACCCGATAAACCCATCCTCCCCCTTGTCACGACCGTGTCACGGAGTTTTAATAACCCTCCCTCCCCTTTTTTGCGTGACGTCATAAAAGTATGACCCCTTAGTCCGTCAATACGGTACATTTTGTTTTGCCTGATTTGTTATAACTTCTAACGTTTTCACACTCTACCTATAAATCCTATAATTCAACAACTTTGTTGCTTACCTTTGCATTGTCACAATTTTCAGAGGAAACTCCCATCTGAACCCTTCCGTGCTCGTCTTTGCCCGGGTCCTTAGTCGACATCATCTTACTCTCTGTCCAGGGCCACTTAGCCTTAGAGTCCTCCATTGTAGGAGATCTGCAGATCCAGGAAGTTACGGAATTGTACGGTTTACAGGTGATTAATTATTATTTACTATACTAAGAAACATTAGTGATCAGCCCGAAAATTACTTCCTGGTCAGCTACAGGTACATGCTCCTTAAAATAGATTTCAGTAAAAGTCAGTAAATATACATATACTTCTATTACGACTTTTATTGAGAGACAACGAGATATGTACTATAAGTATGAACCCTGATTACGTGTAATTCGTACAGATAGGTCCAGTTTAGGGATTGCAACGGGACCATTTTTGGGACCGGGACTTTGCCTCTAGTCCCACATAAAGCGGGACCAGATATACATTTGAAGTCCTTATTCTACCGCGCCGATTAATATTTTTTTCAATTTTCAAAGCATACTATCATGCAAATTTCCGCTCTACCTATAGTATTAGCATCACTCAGTGCTATTTTATACATTGAATTTAAAAAGGGAGGTCGTGGAAGGCAAGCTTTGGCTTTATTTAAGAAACGCAACGGACAAAAGTCTGACAAGTGTAAGAAGTTTTCAACAGTTATATAATAAACCCATAAATCAAAACAGGGCTCATCAATACTTCAACTTTCTAAAAAATGTTTACTTAATATGTTGAGCGCGTATTAAATGGTGTTGGAATGAATATAATAAAACGCTCACGTACGTGCGTGCCTCGGATAATGCATGTAAGTAAACATTATTGTCAAGGTGTTGCCAAGCCTCATCTTACTAAGCGAACGTTAATAGCCAGTGCACGATGGAAATACACGGAATGGGAATGGAAGTTTACAAGCACAGGCACGGAATTGGAAAATTAAATAAATGATTTACTTGCACTATCCAACAAGCTATAACTCTAACGCCGTTTGAGGAACAAAACACTCTAGAGTGGATCTGTAATCACCATTCAGTGAACGCCAATTGCACATCTACGCTAGAAATGATTTGAAAACGTTACTCCTCATTTCGGGTTACGGCGGGGGCTTGTTCGCCTTTGCTATTGCTTACATACATATACACGCAAACACCGTAAGTATGTATGTACTTAACGTAAAATAACAAATAACCCCATACAGTTGGGCTTGATTTATTGCAGCATTGTAACTTGTAACACTGCTGGGTCATTTGAGTAATGCGGTACCAAAGTCCCGCAAAATGCGAGACTTTTTGACTGGTCCCGCTCCCGGTCCCGAAAAGTTCGGGACCAAAAAGTTGGTCCCGCTGCAATCCCTACTCCAGTTGGCCAAAATACCTGCTGTAGTTATTGTCCTCGTCCTAGTATCCTCTAATGTGTCCGTCGTCAAGATAGAAATAATATTCCGTAGCTGTATTACATTAAATTATTACATTAGCCTACTGTACGTACGGATGCTGGATCTTGGATATGGAACAGAAATGACAGAGTCCCTGGCTTAAAGAGAAAGCGAGGCTTAGGGCCCGTCCTACTGTCCTAGTCTCCGCCTAATCTTCCAGAGCACAATTATACTTCATACGTATTATTGTTCTTTTCCTGGGCTCATTATCATCATCATCATCACAATCATCATAGGACGGATCTTCTTGGAGTAAAATGGGCTGACCTACATCCAGGAAACCTTTGGAGAGCCTCAAAGGCCCGGCCTTGTGTCGTGTGCCTTCCGTCGGGCTCAAAGAAACTAGGACACCGAGGACTCAGGAGAAAGGGATTTATTAAGGAATCGTATCATAAGAACGTCTCCTCGCAGTCAGAATGTTACGAGACGGGAGACGGGCTCGGAATCTTAGGAAAACAGGGAATGGAAACATATGATGATCCCAATTAATTAGGCGGGGTATAGCTTGAAACAATTCCTCGCAGCCGGGTATTTGTTTATTCTTTAATGCCTATCTGGACCGAGGTCCGACGCATGGAACGGACCAACCGTTATCATGATATCCTCCTACTATGCATAAATGGCCCAAAGCAGCAAATTCTATCAAGAATAGCCGGTCGTCGCCTCAATGCGTATTTGTATATATGTATGTATATGTGACCAAATGTTTTCTTGGTAAACGAGAGGTTGGGATTGGGTTAATAGCCAACCGTGACCTTGTATGGTGGTCGTATCGTCGTTACTACTGCAAATTAAAAACATCACTACGCTCTTGAAATAAAACCTGGCTATAGGAAATCCCAATCCGCACGATCCTAAACGATACGAGCGCTGACTTTTAAATTGTACTAAACGAGAATTTTATTTTAGAAGCCAACTAGAACTCGCGCTAACGCGGAATCCAACTACTTTTATAACCTCCATTTATTTCTATCCAACGTATAGATTTAAATTAATAAAATCCGATTATAAATGGCACGTATACCTACTCTAGAAATGTTTGGAAAGTGTATTCCGCGTTAGCGCGGGTTCTTGTTGGCTTCTAAAATAAATATGCTGTTTCCTGCTCATACCTATATCATTTCTCACTTATTTAAGCCTCGATTTTTAGGTAATTTCTACGCATGAAATGTAAAATAAATTGGACTATTGAAAGAGCATAAAGATCTGCTTTACAGCCTTTGTCAAAAAGTACAATAGTATATGTAGCAGTTGACCCTAAGTGCTAAAAACTTTAAAACCTATTATCGTTTTTTTTTTCAAATCCGAGGCCTCAGATTTGAAAAAACTGATAATAGGTTTTAAAGTTTTTAGCACCAAGAGTAACAATGGATTTCAATATGAAGAGACAAGGCCAAAAGTCCATTGAAAAATGGTGCCCGTGGTATCCTTTTCAAGCTTTTACCACGTACAATGGATATACATACATAGTAGTATACATACCAGGGTTTCGGTTAAATAACAGTGGTTTTTTACCATAGTGGTAAAAAACCGTTATTTATCATTGTTTACCACTGGATGTCGGTGTTAAAAAAAAAAGTGGTAAAAAAAGTGGTAAAAACGGTTTGAAGAAAATCAGCCCTGACAAAATTATCTCACAATTTTTTAGTACAAAATCTCAACACAACTCGGATTAAGGGTCAGGTTAAGGGTCACTCATGTTGAATGATGATAAGAGCTTCACTGCCACTGAACCACTCACCACTCAAGACACGACAGAAGGGTAATATTACGTTTTTAATTCCAAATGATAACTTTGAATAAGCGCCAGGGAATAGGTGACAGCAAACATGAAAACAGAATAAGTACTAAAAAGTCCAGTCATATTTCAAATTTTAGCGCGATTTCTTGTTTCTTACCATTTTTACCATTTTTTACCATTTTGACCATTTTTACCACTTTTTGTTATTTAACGTTACAAAATGTGTAAAACGGTAACAATCCGAAACACTTATACATACTGATGCTGATAAGGGTGAATAAACTTTAAGTATGAGATCAGGCTAGATAGGGTGGGTCCAGTAGCTTTTTGGTAATTGGAACAGGACGAACTCCATTGTAACGTACGACGTACGGTTTTTTGAAACTTAAGTTCTGTGACTTTCCGTAAGCTACAGAACGCCCCAAAGCCGAGGATTTAATCTGGGAAAATGAACTCTGAATTGTATGATTAGGCTTACCTACGTTTACAAATTCAGAGATTTAGTCCTTGGTTTTGGGCCCTTTTGTTGCAAACGGAAGGTCACGGGACTAAAATATCGACAAACCGTAGTTTAGGATGCGATGGCGTTCGTCCTTCCCATTAGAAAAAAGCTACTGGCCCCATCCTATATCCTATCTACCCTGGCCTTATACTTAGTTTATTCATCCTGGAAGATACTAGTAATGTGACTGGAAGTTTAAGGTAGGCAGTTTTTTTTTTCTACGCTGTACAGATCTTAGGTGACATTACATACCAAAATTCGAATCCCTGGTTAGACCCATATTAGCGATACAAGGGGTCAAAGGGCAGCAGGTCATTCAGTGAAAGCTGGACAACTGGTAACTGTTATTACGTCAATAGCAAGCTAATTTCGAGTGGATTCCGAAAATATGTAACACTACTTTGACCAAACGTGTGAACTGGTCAAGTGCAAATCCGATCCGAGTACTATTGTCTGAAGAAATTAAATTCGGCGTCGCAGGCATCACTGGTCCAGTGCAAATCCGATCAGAGTACAATTATTTCAAAGAAATCGGTTTACACACATACCCATATCCCCACCAACGATTTTATGTATAGCTTTAGATGAGAAATTTACTGA
Organism: Hypogastrura burkilli; assembly: GCA_034696285.1. Lineage (NCBI taxonomy): Eukaryota > Metazoa > Arthropoda > Collembola > Poduromorpha > Hypogastruridae > Hypogastrura > Hypogastrura burkilli. The sequence goes on along the minus strand of JAQFZY010000147.1, from coordinate 11,880 downwards.
GTTTAAATACTTAACTCTCCATAACAACCAAAGGAAAGTGTCTAATACATTGAGAAAATGAGGCGTACTAAATAAGTACAGTACAGTATAGTATTGAGCGGGTAACGTTTCTAGTAGAGAGTGAGTGTTTGCTCTTTAGTATTGTGGATGAGTTCTCCGAGTTGGCGGCTAGTTTGAAAAAAATACTGGGAGAGAAACATATCTGTGATCTGTCTTCGAGCAGATTATTTTTTTTTTCGTTCCTCTTTTTGGCTACACTGCCACACTTCTTTTGGCTGTTCGAGTACCAAGTTTCAACACTTCAATTGATCATTAGTAAGTGAACTAGAATAACAAAAGACTAACGGCTGAACCAAGAACCCAGCCTTCAGTCTTTGACAGTGTACGCTGGCACGGTGGACTCAATACGTAGAATACACTCATATTCAAACTAGATACATAGAGTTAAAATAAACAGGTATTTCCCATTACAAACAGTCGCCTTTTGAATACCTAGAGTTTGCTTAACTTTTAGATAGTTTTGGATGAACTGTAGTGATTCGGTTATTAGCTAGTGCTACTTACAAGCTAGCATATCGCACTTAGCGTAGCGCTGTGGATAAGTGATAATTTAGATAGGTAACTTGCCTATGGCCGTTCCGGGATTACTTTTCAACATTATAAATGTACCCAACCCAACTACATGGATTCCTATCTATTTCAGCTGATAGATCTTTTCCGAACATTCGAAACAATTTATTCCTAAAGCTTCCTTCCATTTACAGACGACCATGTCTGAACACCCGTCTCAGAATCCGTCAAAAAATTCAAGCAAGAAGCCTAGCGAGGCTCAAATGGTTCCCGAGATCCAGATTACGGAGCCTGAAGATCGTATGGACTTTCAGGAACCTCTGGAGGTTCCGATGCTTCCGGAATCTAAGGAATCCTCCGTCTCTCAGGGTCCTCCGAAGCCCCAACAGTCAGAAAAGTCTCTCACGTCCCAACAGGGACCGCCTGAGTCCCAGCAATCTCAGAAGTCTCTCAAAGATCAAGGGCCTCCTGAGCCTCAGCAGTCTCAGAAGTCTCTCAAGGATCAAGGACCTCCTGAGCCTCAGCAGTCTCAGAAGTCTCTCAAGGATCAGGGTCCGCCTGAAACGCAGCAATCTCAAAAGTCGCTCAAAGATCAAGGTCCTCCTGAGACTCAGCAGTCTCAGAAGTCTCTCAAGGATCAAGGACCTCCTGAGCCTCAGCAGTCTCAGAAGTCTCTCAAGGATCAGGGTCCGCCTGAAACGCAGCAATCTCAAAAGTCGCTCAAGGATCAAGGTCCTCCTGAGACTCAGCAGTCTCAAAAGTCGCTCAAGGAGCAGAGACCTCCTAAGTCTAAGCAGTCGGTAAAGCATGTCCGGTCTCAGGGTGCTCTGAGTCCGACCGAGCCCTTGAGTCCCCCTCAAGAGCCACTGGATATTCGGGAGTTTCTTGAGCCGGAGGAGGGGGATATCGCCAATAGTGAAGAGGCCCCGTCGGAGGGCCTCGAGGATGACAGCATTGTCAAGCAGCATGTGACCTTGGTCGAGCCCAAGGTGAGCGATGCAGAGGCCAACCGGAGGGCCCAACGAGTCCCGTCTTCCCGAAGAGCAACTGTCTATTATCCCCCGGTGGACGAGTATGGACGACGGACCTCTATTAGCGAGAGCACCAGCACCGCTTCTTCCGGGACTGTTGTGAAGGATAGGGAGGAGAAGATGACGATGGTTAACTGGGATGAGAGTCAGGCCTCTGTCTCTGTTGGTACTGGCTCTGCTTCGGAGCACACTGCGATTGGAGAGGCCCCAACAGCGGAAGACCCATGTGTAGCTGTGGCTGGACCATCCACAAGGGCTGGTTCTTCTCGAGCAGTACCGGTAATTAGGCGGAGCTCTTTCATGTTTCACTTTTCTGTCCGTCGTATGTTCTTCCGTCTATCGTTCTGTCCGTCTATCGTTCTGTCCGTCTGTCTGTTCTTCCGTCTATCCATTTGTCCGTCTGCACGTCTGTCTGTCCGTCCGTCTAGCTATCCGTCTGTCTGCCTGTCGTCTGCCTGTCGTCTGCCTGTCGTCTGCCTGTCTGTCGTCTGCCAGTTTACCTCGTCTTAATGACATTTTTGTACTCTGATATTTTCATTAGTTTTGATTTATTCATATAGTACTAAAGTTGCTGCGTTTCTGTATAAAGTAGGATTGCTGTAGCCCCTATACTAGCCACTTCGTGTGAACTCTTCTATAATTTGTAGGAGCGGACTCAGCATGGAGGCATGATCGGAAAGGTCTGCGATTGGACTCGGAACGTCTCTGACGGTCTCTACATTGCGTTTGACGTTGTCACCGGCCTCGAGTCCGACTGCAATGCCTGTGATCAACCTCAGGAAGGGCCCGAGGAGCCGGACTTGTTCCTATACATGTACGACCTGATTGCGGACGCCATTACAGCCGCAGTTGCGATGTCCTCTGGATCTCAAAACAACAACCAGAGTGGGGATGCTCTGCCTCGGACTCCCGAACCCGAGCCTCCAATATCGGTCGAGGGTGGGAAGGAAGGTCAGCTTCCGGAAATTACGGCTGATCCTAAAGGGCAGGGTAGCCCTGATTCTGCACCAGGCCAGGTCCTTATGCCAATTATGTATGAGCCTGAGGATGGGTCTGAGCATGAGGATGAGTTTGAGGACGCTGTTGCTACGTTGGAGGATCCAACGCCTCTGGATGATGCTCCTCCGTTGGTCATCCCAGGTTCTGAGAATGGTCTTGCTCTGGCTGAGAATCAGGCTGTCGATAATGCGGATCGAATGGAGGATCCACTCTTTGAGGACGCAGCTGAATTCCCAATCCCCGAGGATGGCGTCGTTGAGTCAAAGACCGAAGAGCACGAGGATGGTCCGGCAGAATAAGTAAATCCCTTCAGGTCCAACTTACCACCACGTAAGTCGTCCTTGAGTATTTTCGTTTGTTTTATTTCTACATCTCAGTCTCAATCAGTATTGTCTGAGGTCACACTTTCGAAAGAAATGTACAATGCAGTGCCATTTCGTGTAATTTCTGGTATTTCATGTGATTTAATATGGTCGCGATTTTTTAAATCACAGTAAACAACACTAGGCTCAATAGCCTCATTTACATACATAAAATCTTTTGTCTGTATGTGTGTGTGTGTGTGGATGTCCGCAAATTTCATCAAAACTATTGGGCCGATTTTGATGAGTGATACGTCAAAAAGTCTCTAACTATCCCGAGAACCTTTCGCCCCGTACTTGATTCACCTGTCATCTCGTGAACTGTGACTTTTGGTCATTTTAGGTCAAAATTTGAGTTTTTATTTGTTTTCGGGGCACACTTCTAAAGATAGCTCCAATAAACAAATCCATAAATAAATTATGACATTAACCCCTGGCTACAAATACCTCATGTCATAACCGCATGGGAAATGTTTGTAACGAGTACATCATGTCATAACCGTACGGGAAATGTTTGTAACGAGTACAAACATCCTTTCACAGTCGAGCAGGAAATAATGTCCAAGCGCCTTGGCAGTGCCAATTTCGATTTATTTGACCCAATAGCGCTTGGATCGGGTTTATACAGTGCCAAGAGTGCCGGTAGTTTGGACTTTAAATTCTTGGAAACAGTATTGCACGGATTGTATTTTGACGGCTACGACGACTAATTCGGTTTATCGGGTCCCCTTTCCCCCGGATCGTAAGATCTGGTAACTTGCTAGTATTGCATATTGATATTGATTCAATACTCATAAACGTTTATTTCCCTTCCTTGACAGACCTGAGGACTCAATCCCTTCCTCATCAAAATTGAATCCGTAGAAAAAAAAAAAAAAAAAACAAACGCAAGAATCCGTATCTTATCCTTCCTCCGAGTCAAGACTGATTGACACTCATCATGCGTCCAAATTGAATAGTCACGTCCAGAGAAGATGCCCATCTCCTCAACATTCCTATTACTATTACCACGTATATACCTAACTTCATTTACTACTACTAGCCCAAATTAAGGAATCATGCTAATACTACCCAATTAAAAGTAACCTAACTCTTCGGTAACCTATAACCCCTGTGTAATTGTGTACTGACCCTGAGAGAGATAGAAGCGTGTCATGGCGGACTCAATCCGTGATATGGTATATTTTAGAGGTGCTCAGCACAAAGACTGCTACCGCTTGTTTGTGGCTGTTTGCCTGTATGCGCATGCTATATCGTTGTGCTATGCGTAGGAGAGAATGTAAGCAGCTTGCCGAGCGCCTCTGAAATGTCATGTATCTACACTCGGCCATTTAAGCCGTAGTCACTTTCTATCTCTGACAGTTGTAGTGCTGGGTTCTTCATTATCATTATACATACTTTTAAGGGCTCCATCAACTTTACCTGAATGGCTCAGTAGGGTCCTCTTGGTTTTGTCCAGCTCTTAGAGACCCGAGCATCTCCCTCTGGGCGTTAGATCTTGTCCAGGGCCATCTTGGAGGATTCCTGTCCGCCTCAGTCTCCGTCAACTTTGAGTGGGAGGCTTGAACCAGGAAGGTCGCACTTATTAGGAGGATGCTAATAGCAGTGGCCTGTCGGTAGGCCATGTTCCCAAAGATTAGGAGCTTTAGCCAAGGAAGGGCATTTTTTACAATATTAAAGGACTAAAACGAAAGCCACAACCACGAAACACTTGGTAAAACCCGCAGGAAATGTGACAGCTCTCTATTTTGACAGGCGAAAAATCCAGAGACTTGACTAAATTCAAGTAGTGTGGGAAACTGGATCCCAGGAATTCATGTGATTTTAGGACATATGGAAGGAGTAGGTAGTAATCGAAGCGTTACGTAATGGTTGTGAGAGATGAAAGTTGTTACTATAACTATACTGGGTATGTGTAATGATTTTTTCTGCTCTTTGGAGTTTATGCTGAAGCAAGACCAAGGAGACGTGTACTAGGCACAGCCCTGTCAATTTATATGACAAAAAACCTAGTTTCGCTTCAGCTCTTCGCCATGTGTAGGCGAAGGAGTAGGAAGATACTAAGGTAAGCACTGTAGTTGTGGTTTTGGGAGGGCTTTAGTTGAGGATTATGTGGGATCCTCCGCCCTATACCTACCTTTGCATACAAAGAATTGGAATTTGAATTATTTATATCGGGCTCATCTATGTTCATGTCCGTGGGGAGGGTTGGGTCAGTGCGGTTAGCTAATGTTTAATCTTATCCAAGTGGCAACTGTCACTGCTCACCGTCAACCGCAGGGCACTAATGATCCAATATTTGGTGATGCTTCCTTCATATCAAGCAAGCCAAGCACCAATATACTTACCTACAGATAAGCAGAATGCAACCATATTCAGCGCAATCCTGCTGTTGCTTTAGCTATGGAAGTAATTCAGAATTCAGAACAGTTTAATAATGACCTATTATTAGTCCTCCCACCGTAGATATCTCTACTTTTTCCCGAAAAACAACTAGGTCGACACCAACTTACTTTGCCCGAAATTAAAGAGAAAATGTACTTAACTGATTTTAACCGAAAATTTTGGCCATGCCTAAGTTGATTAATTCAGGTTAGGTTCGGTTTAAATGTTCGGCTGTAGTGATTACACTCGGCCTAACCGAACGGAAAGTCTCACCTAAGTTTTCTTCCAGACAGAACTTTGGAAAAATTCGGCCAAAGTAAGTTTGATTGAAAGATTGTTTATTTTTCCATCAATTTTGGATTTATTTTTGGCAGTCAAAAATCAGCTTAGTGATTCTGCATAGTTCTTCTACACAACTAAAGGAAGCTAAGTTACATTAAGCTGAAAAGACTAAGTTAAATAAAATAAGAATGAAAGATGGAATACATTGTATATTTTTCGTGCCCAAAATATATTTTTGCTGAAAAGCTGTAACATTCAACAAAATAGCCGACAATTCCTTTTTATAGTCAAAGTCCTACTTTACCTAACTTAATTTAATATTAGAGTAACTTGACGTAGTAAGAATTAAGAGAAGCGTATCGAATTCTGAATCAACTGAATTAACGGCTTGGACATTGCGTTTTCTGATGCAATATAGAAGTCCTATAGTAGTAGTGTAACGTACTACTCTAAGCGCGGTAACAGGCATTTTAGGGGAAAGGAATTGATTAATTCTCCATGTTTTATAGGCCCACGTCCCATCTTAATAATCACTGCTCAAAATACAATAGTTCAATACGACTACTGAGCCACGAGTACGAAACAACCTACTACTATTCACCTTTTCCACGTAACCCTGGATTGCTCCACCTTTTCTTGTACTGACATTGACAGTCCCTTCAGCAGTCAGCATAGTACTGAAATATTAATGGAACATGGGAGCTGATAGGACCACTTAAATTATCCCAGTAATAGGTAGGCCAAGTCAAGAAACTAATGGTTCAAGGTGACTCTCCTGGAAATGCATAGTAATATAATAGGTTTCCTAATTAAAAATGCATAAGCAGAATCCATATCCATACCTGGCACGTACAGGTATGGGGCTCCATGTTGTTGGCCTTAACCGTATACGTATACCTAGGGCCGAAAACTGAAATACCAATGATTACGATATAATAGTGCCTGCTACACTTAAGTTTACAAAATTCGGACAACGTAAAATGATAATAACTTTAATCGTATTTCATACGTATGACATATCGTCTAGGTCGTCTTGAGCAATTTTCGATTCATGTATCCTTAAGTATTTATTTCCGTGTACCTGTCCCATTGATTTTCCACGTAACCTTACGCTCCTTTTACATTATTCAGGTCAACCTTGAATTTGAACGGAGCACGCTGTTTACTGCAGAGTGTCGTGAGTGTATGTATAACGATAGCCTCTGAATTATGAATCCCTGAAGAATACCCATTGTGGCTCCAACGGCACTACAATATTAAATCCAGAGAAAGTACCTACTTAGCACATATAGATTCCGAATTTATTCACGCACTAACACTTAATCTCCCCGGTTTCCGAACATTCAACATACTCGCCACATGACGCACTTTATGCAATCCTCTTAGTACAGCTAGGCATACCTGGAAAATAGTATCTCCGGGGAGATTCTTGGAAGTCAGTCTCCTTTCCTACTATTTTATGCTCTTTGTGGATAGAATAGACTGAGAAGCGGGGCTGAATACATTTACATCCCTCTTAAGTGTAAGGAGAAAGCAGCAGAGGGATTAGGCCGCGGCTTTCTTCGTTCCCTAAAACACTTTGGACCTACATATAGTGAATAATACAGATATCAAGAGTGCGGGATTTCTCTATGCACAGCCCTCGTAAAACACCTAGCACGTAGTACTGCTGAATAAGGTAGGTAGTAGGTATGGGATATGCTAGCCAGGCAAAATTAAATGTTCAATATCTAGGCAGTATGTTCTGAAGGTTAGAATTTAAGTATATAAGGGGAAATGAGCGAAAACAAATTCACAATTCACTTCGTTTTATACAGCCCCATTAACTCAATTGAAAATTCAAACCAAACACATCCTACATGTACAGGATAATTTGGTAGACCTGTCCCATCACTCCCCGTTCAAATTAAGGGTAGTACTTTTGTGTTCGTGTCGAAAACATAGATTTTACCGAAAAATTGCAAAATCGAAGCCGTTAGATCAAGTAAATTAAGTTAGGTTTGCTTATATTAAGCTATGTTGTGCTAAGTTACCTTTGTTTGAACAATTAAATAAGATTAGGCTAGGCGATAAATGTACACATGTTGACTTGGATGAATTTTGTATTATCCCGACATATTAGGCTTTTCTACTGTTGTTAGATTAGATTAAGTTAGGCTCTCTTAAGTCTGGACTTTGAAAAACAATGTTATTCCGCTCAAAACTTGTTTTTTCTTCCGTTAGTTTTATTTTCTCGTGCTAATATCTATATTTTTAAGTGGGATCAAATATAACCCTATTCAAACTTCAAACTACTGTAAATGGGTCAGTTCAGCTCTGGGCAGAATTCCACCGCTGCGCTGCCTCCATAAACGTGTTTTGCATTCCAGCCGAGTCTGTCCCAATCTGTCCCTTTCAAACCCATTCCTGCTACTTGTCTCGTCACATAAATGTGGAGGCCGACCTTTACTTACAGTAGATCACAACAAGCCAATATAGGACCCGCCAAAGAAGGAGGGAGGGCTGGAAAGAAATGCCGGGACATGGAGATAGTATAGGAACTCCGCTGCCTTGAGTCCATCCATTACTTATGGGTATCTGGGCCCACTTGACCTAGAAATTCAATTCACTTGCACAAAGTAACCGTTTCGGAGTCCCTTCTGGTGGAGCCCCCTATTCCATACTTATCTGCAGTAGTACTCGTGGGGGCCAGAGAAAGGCTAAGAGCCCATTACACATCATCAGGCGGACAGTCAGTAAGACATGACATGCATCCTGCCCGCACCACTCGACGGCCCTTTAGCCCGGGCCCCTGGAACCGATGATATTGGGCTCCATAAATTAGGAGTTTGACTAATAATCCGCCTGAGCCAAAGGAAGAGATCCCCGTAATGGGCCCCACTGACCCAAACTTTCTCCTCCAATTAGACTGAAAGCCCCAAAGTCCCCACATATCTATTCTAGTAGTCAATGAACTACTTTCCCTTTCTTCCCACCACCCACCCCCAACACACGTGCTAATGAATTCTCAGCTTAAGGGCGGCTTAAGAAGATGTAAAAGTTAGGCTGTTGGCACAAGGGCGGATCGGCGGGAGTAGTCTTCGGGATAAGTAGGGCCCAGAGACCACAGAGCATGAACCAGGCAATTTTTCCGTTCAAAGTATACGTTTTGCGTGCATTTACTGGGACAACATTAAATTAAGTATAGAGGAATATTGTGATGTTGATGAATTGATTGTTAATTCACCCTTAAATAGAACTTCTCAAATATTTCGGACCATGAATCCTTGTCCCGTATACGCCACAGCCACAGCCACCTGCCTATATTGAGCTGAATCTCTGAACTTTTGCGCCTTCCGCGGTATACATAGCCTTATCCATAAAATTAAGGCTTAGGCTACAAAGGTCGTTTTCAGGCGAGCCCCAGAACTCAAATTCAATGTCATTCCCAGTTCGAGGTCAATCCGTTCAAGTCAAGGTTTATATAAATCGTTTGTATATTGAATAGAATTGGTCACATGCTAAAGGAACGGGTTATTTGGGGCACCCCTTGTGACTTACTAACTGCTAACTGAAGGATACTACAATACGCATTTCGCACATGAGTCCCTTCGTATGCCTCAGCTAATAGGACATGCTACCTAACGAAGCTCTTGAACGATTAAGTTGTGGGAAGTCCTATAAGCACTATAGTACTACGTGTGCCTATTCAGAACTCCCTTCCTCTTCCATCATTCCGGATATTAGCATCTGCTTAGCCTTATTTTGAAGCTCCTTCCACACTACATTTCTAATGTAGTCAAGATATGTAGGTCAATAGTTAAGTTTGCGGGATATAGTATTGTACTCCGTAAGTGCGTAGTGCGTGTAAGCCTTCTTAAAATAGCATCATAACAACCAACGTAGTACATATTTGAATACTATACCAGGAAGGATGAAGCGGAGACTCCGAATTTCGCGGCCATTCACCACTGGCGATGGTGATCGGTATGATTGATTGTACATAGTGCGGCAGCTGAATAATGAGCATAATGTACCATTATTATCCTATGTAGACGAGACCATGAGTATACCACCGGCGCGGCGGTAGCAGAAATGCTGGACTACAATACCCGCATGTCTATGTATGTAGAGCATACATGTGCATATACAATATTGGGGTTATGCTAGGGATTAATTTTTAATATTATATTAATAGAGTAACTTGCTGGATTTTTAAAAACTGGACCCAGGTTCAATATGGACCAGTCTATCTCTAGGTACTACATGTACAACTATGTATGTAGCAGCAAGTGCGGAAGCTTGTAGTACATACTGCATAATTCCTTAGACGTTGCTTCTGAAGTTTGTGCCTGCTCGTGATTACCCTGCTCCGCCCGTCTTCTCCTCTCGCATGATTGATTGCATATTCTGTTAAAAATGACACCCGACGGCACGAATAATATTCCGTATTTTACAAAAAAGTGGACTCTCTGAAAATGAGCCTTTCTCCGTAGGCCAAGTGAATTTTGGAGGAGTAGATTAGGAGCCTATATCGTATGACGACGGAGTAAATGAGAGTTCATCCCTATTCGGGCTCTTCGGTTCGACCCACATTCGGAATGATAGTAACCTACATTCTTCCCCTTCAGCCCACTTCACACGTCCAACTTACTTGTTACTTCCTCAGCCTAATGTCCGAGAGGCCGTCAACCAAATAGGGAAAAAACAGAAGCTTGTTAACCTGAGTGCCCGTTCCCGGGCCAGGGATACGCCATAATCAAGTAAATACATGGCGACAGGCAGTAGTAGTGGTAGTGGTAGCAATGTTTGAGGACTAACAGGCGTAGTATTATGGAAGAGGCTCTGGCTCTATAGATATTTGTCTGTCACTGCGTAGTAATGTTTGGATTATGACTTGCCCCCATCGTCATTGTTTCAAAGACATTGTGCAATATAATTTACCATTGGAATGGGATGAGTAGAAATGTTTTTAAAAATCGATATGTCTTCAAAATTATATTAGGAAAAAGCCCGTTTCATTATTTTTTAAAAGTAACTTCTATGCATACATCCTGTTGTAAAATAAATTTTACATTTGAAAAGAGAATGAAAGTCAGGTATAAATCAACCTTTATCAAGATAATGATAATTGATTTCGTTATAATTATACTTCCCATAAGCTTCAAAATTCTAATTTTTGACCCACATAATCACGGTAGAAATAAACACACTTGAGATTATTGAAATATAAAACAGGCACATCTTCTTATTTGTTCGAATATGTAATACCATGGGAAATAAGCCACGGATTTTTTCTAACGGAGTTGAGCAGCACAAGTAAAACGCAGTGATTTCTGTAAAATTTGGATGTAGTATGTAAGTGCTGGAGATTTGGTCGATCGTCGATGACGCGGTGGTTTCCAGCCAACTTCCCAAGTTCGTACACTTTACAGTATTATGACTTTGTTTTGATCATTTGACCTCTCTCCTAGTGCTAATAATGAATTCCTTTACTGTAAAATTTAAAGTGTGTTAATAGTGATTACTCCACTCTGTTCCGCTCCGCTGTGTACAATCACCCTTTGAGGATAATAACAGAGTTAGCCGGACACAATCTCTCTAACAGAGTGAGGGCGGAGTTTATTCTGAAAGTAGTGTACCTTGGACTTTCTGACTTTAGCTTCCATTATAAATATCTATTTATATTCATAATTCATGTTAGTTCTCCGGAAACTCCGACTCCGGCCCGGAGTCGGAGTCGGAGTAGGAGCCCATGTATGACTCCCGACTCCGGAAGATCCCGGAGCCGGAGTCGGAGCCTAAATTAAGGGCTCCGGGAAGGGCGGAGTCGGAGCCCATGTAACGCAGGAGTCGGGCTCCGACTCCGACTCCGACTCCGACTCCGAAATGACTCCGAGTACCTTTTCGAAATGAGATGATTCAAGTACAGAATAAACTCGAGCATATGTACTTGGTGAACGTATTTATATAACAAATATGTTAATACTCGGAATACATTTCGTTCCTCGTCAACCGATTATGTCCTGTGTAGAAAAATTCCGCGTCCCTTAAATAAAGTACCTAAGCCAAACTTTATGTTAATAATGATTAATGATTAACTTTTCTCATAAAGATTTTTAGGTAAACAAAATGATGTTGCATAGTATTTTCGAAGTTGCACATTTGAAAGTGGTAACAATATTTTTCGTTGCGTAAATCCCTTTTATTACACAATACACCTAATAGCATGAATAGAGAATAGAACGCGAAATGAGAATACAGTCTTTTCA